>PVIH01000744.1:0-116598 GCA_004025045.1 Sigmodon hispidus
AGAACCTGGAAACAACCTAGATGTCCCTCTACTGAAGAATGGATTAACAAACTGTGGTACATCTACACAATGGAATACTACTCAGCAGTAAGAAAAAACGATATCCAAAAATTCGCAGGCAAATGGAGGGATTTGGAGAATATCCTCCTGAGTGAGGTATCACAATCTCAGAGAGATAAGCAGGGGATGTACTCACTCATTAGTGGTCTCTAAACAAACAAACAAGAAAAAAAGCCAAGCATGCCCAAGCTGCAAACCACAACCACTGAACAGCTTGGGATCAGAAACACCCTGGACTGACCCTTCAAACCCCACTCCAACTATAGGAACACCTGACTCACTCTTGAGGGAGGATAGACAAAACTGGATTTGGCCAGGAGTGGTGACTGATCCAAACATTATTGGGTCAGTGGGACCATAGGACTGTCTGCTCCCTGCCCAGCGAAGGGATGGGGAGTTGTGGAGAAGAAAAATGTCAAGATGTGTTGGGAGGGGGAAGGGACCTTGAATGAGGATATATAGGGATGGGAAAAAAAATTTCAGAGGGAAAGCTGAACACATAGTAAATATATGTGTAGCAATCTTATTTGCATTACCACCCTTGATATGCCATGCTTATGATTCTTATCCTGTTCATAGTTATTGTTAACTTTTCCTCATTTTAAATTCATGTTACTTTTTTTTTGTTAAATATAAAATAAAGAAGGAAAAAAAATAAGATTCTGATTTCTCCATAAGTTCCCACCTTCAGCTACTGACTTAGATATAATTTCACCCTGGCAAAACAGAGAGATACTGTTTCCCATGCCACATGCACATGCAAACATCATAGGTGCACTTCTTTTTGTCTTAACAGGTAGTAAATATGAGAGAAGGAAAATGAGTGTGTATCTCTCTCTGTATCTCTCTCTCTCTCTCTCTCTCTCTCTCTCTCTCTCTCTCTCTCTCTGTGTGTGTGTGTGTGTGTGTGTGTGTGTGTGTGTGTGTGTGTGTGCAGTTCTTGACTTACTGTGGATCAATTCATTATTTTCTTTGGATTTAAAATGGTGTAAAAGCTATATACGTTCAGTAGAAATGACATTTCAAATTTTGAATTCTGATCCTTCTCTGGGCTAGGACATGCCAGACTATGTGTTCTTATCATGCTGAGCAGCAGCATTGGGTCACAGCTCCCAGACACAGGATAGGCAAACAATATTACACTGTAGATTGCTAGGTTAAGACATCCAATAGGTAAGGTCTATTATTATTATATACTTTGATCTAGCACAATTTTCCAGTTATGGTGGGTTCATTTAGACATGACCTCACTCTGAGTTAAGGGTTATATGTGTGTGTGCATACATATACATTTGCCTATTTCCTAGGGCTAGATCCAAAGTTCCATGTGAATTTATGACAGAGATACATGAAGTAACTGCAAAATGAAACATTATCATAATCTGTTGACATAAAAAAAAAATCTAAGGATGCATTTATTTATGATTAGTCACATTGTATCACAATGTGACCCCAATTTTGGAAGCACAGGAACAGTTTACAAGGGAGATTAATAATAAAGACGTTAGTACAAACTTCAAATTTGAAAATCACATCCAAAGGAGACTGGAGTGTTGTGTTTAATTTTTGTAACCCTTATCGCCAAGGCAACTTTCTTTTCTGGGATAGTAATGTGTGCTCTTTTCTCATAACATTTACTTAAAAATTGTGTGTTTGTGCATGTATTTAAGTGTGGGTTTGTACGTGTGAATTCAGGAGTCTGTGGAGGCCAGAAGAGAATGATGGATTTGTTGACCCTAGAGTTACAGGCAACTGCAGAGCCACCCGGTATAAGAAGTAAAATAAAACTCTGGCCCTGGGAGAGCAACAATCTCTAACTGCTTAGCCATCTCTCCCACCCCCACGAAGTATGCTCCTACGTTAACTGTGGTGATGTTTTACCAGCCCATACAAATTCCATTCACTCAGCATGACTTCCCAGGGTGGTATGTTTGAGCATCATCTCTCAGTCATCATACAACTTCCCATGGGCAGTTGTAGCCTCTGACAGGTTAGCTGGTACCTTTCTGAACTGCTGGTGCTGGGCTTTGCAATTTTCCCTCTTACTCACCTGCAAAGAATAACATGTGCCCCTACCTCCGTCCAGCCATCCTGTGCATGTTCTAAAGCCACCTGCCACTGTCTAGCTGACAGTACTGTTTGACCCCATGTCTGTGTTTAATTCTTTGCACCAGTGACTGAGCCTGGCTTCTTGCATTCTATAGAGTAGGGCCTAGCAAAGTGTCCAGCCTGTGACAGGCTCTTAAGAAATACTTTCTGAATCTACAAATGAATCTCAAGAATTCAGAAGCTAACATGAATTTCAGGGTCTCACAACCAAAACAATCTCTCCAACTAGGTGGGTGATGGAGTTTTGGTGGAGAATCCAGATAGGGTAAGTGCAGAACATGTACCTTATTCATCAGGGCTCAGGAACAACAGACACTCAGGGAAAGGTGCTTGTGCAGCATGAAATTGCAGGCATACTGACTCTAAGCTCTATAACAGGAGGAATTATTTTATATCGACAATCACTTTCCCACCTTCTCTTCAGCAGTGAAGGGCAGTGCACTGACAGCCTTGGCATCTGC
The DNA here is from genome assembly GCA_004025045.1 of Sigmodon hispidus. Taxonomy (NCBI): domain Eukaryota; kingdom Metazoa; phylum Chordata; class Mammalia; order Rodentia; family Cricetidae; genus Sigmodon; species Sigmodon hispidus. The sequence goes on from PVIH01000744.1 coordinate 2,631, forward strand.
TGAGTGCCAATGTCAGAAAGCCAAGGGGAAACAGTCAGACCTCTAAGTGAGCAGATAAAAGAAAAATTTGTCCCAGTTTACATATGAAAGTGTGTCCAGATTAATTTTCATGCAGTAAATCTTGTCACATTTAGATGTATAGTTTATGTGGGAGCTGCAGGACTTTGAATGAGAAATATACCATGCAGGCCGTGTACTTGAGACTTGACTCTGGGGTGCGCCTTGCTGGAGGAAGTGAGTCATAGCCACTGGAGTGGTCTCTGGGAGGTTACAGCTATGTCTCATTTCTAGTCTAACCTCTCTGTTTTCTGTACCTGTTCCATGGTGTGAGCTCTCAGAGTTCTGTTCTAGCTATCTGCTGCTATTTCTCCTGTCATTATGGACTTTCACCCAGGAACCTTAAGCCAAAATAAACTTTTTGTTTCCTAAGTTGTTTTCAGTAATGGTGTTTTATCACAGCAACAGAACACAGGGGCATACCTTTTCAGTTCTTATTTGGCATGTAGCCAAAATTGCTGGATGTATGATCTCGCTTACTTCTTCAGGGTACTCTTTGGAGATGTAAATTAAGAAAGTAGGCTGGGAGAAGTCAGAGGGTGACCTGTAAATCATGCAGCCAGAAAACAGTAGAGTGGAAGCAGAGAGCATTCTGTTTAAGGGACTTCTTAAAATGAACCATATCATAGTAACATTAGGTAGAATCCAACTCCAATTCAATGAGAGTGTCGTTGATCATAAGGATCTGGCCCTTTCTTGGTGGATGCAGCAAGGCAGTGTACAGGAGACAGCCTGAAGTCCATTAGGCAAACCTACAGAAGACACACACTTACCCACCTAAAACACACAGTACAGTACCCTCTGAGTGTGTGTTTCCTTTGAATCTGTTTCAAGTTTAGCTCTCTGTTGTGGTTATAGGATGGAGGTCACCCTTTCCCCCCAGTTACCTTCCAGGAGGTCAAAGAAACTGGCTATTTTGCTTGCATTTATTCTCCAGATCTAGAGCGTTTTGGAAAGATGAAGGACTGAATACATATTTCAGTGCTGACTGTGTGGGGAATGTGACCTCTATGGAGGCTGTCCTCTGTGCACATCTCAGCTCATCTCCAAGTCAGCTGTCTTCTTGTCAGAGTACAGGTACAATTCGGGAAGCTTTGGGACTTGGAAGCTAGTGAAAGAAGCTAGTGGAAAACATGCTGTCTGTCCCTGACACCCGCCTCTCCACATAAGACCCTGGAATGAGGTGGGACAGAGGAGTCTGCCAGCAGAAGCCAATTGATCAAGCTTGCAGAAAAAAGCGCTCACCTTTAGCTCCTCCTTTGTGAGAGACAATCTTTGTAACAGACAATGACGTTAATATATGAGAAACTTTAGCTCAAAAGTTAACTGCTCTACAGTTACAGATAGACAGAAATTAAAACTTAAGGTAGCTGAGGCAGGAATAAATAATTCTTATTAAATAAAATTACATTTATGCATGTAGATGGTCATATAATTTGCCGATGACTATTGGGCTATATTCAAAGAGTCTCCCCTTGTCTCTTATTGGCACAATCTTAAGAAATGGTAACAGCCCTTCCAAACATCTGTGTTCAGAGGCACACGCATGATCTCCAAGTGCTCAGGACTGAGAAAAAGGCATGCTTTCTCTGGCAAAGCTGTGAACAGGTCACAACTAGATATGACATTGGGAACACAAGGCCCCAATTTCAATTTAAAAACATCCTTAATAGTCTTTAGAAATTAAAAAATTACATTATCGAAAGGATAAGATTAATTACACTTGCAGCTATTGTAGAAGGGATTCAAAGATCCCACGATGGGAAGAAAGGTGGTAATGGAGTCTGTTGTCATGGATGAAGTTGAAAACAGAGAATGCCTAAGGAAAACACTATAAAGTTGAACAGTCTTCTAAAAATAGAACCACTGTATTGAGAAATTGATCTAAACAAAAATTTCACATGGAAGGGAGATTAGTTAGAATTTGACATTGGTGACTGAAATCACTTTTCCAGGATAAATAGCATTAGCAGTTATTTCCAGCTGAGGCAACTGCCTAAAGTTGTTGAAGAATTATCAAAGAATGGTTTATGTGCCATTAGGAAGCAAACAAGGCTGTTTTTCGGTCTGCACAGCTCTTTATTGATGTGGGAAGCTGATATAGCCTTAGATGGAAGCTAATATTAAGGAAAATGGTACCTAATACTTCTTTCAGTGTTCATTTAAAAGCTACATATCAGACTGGTCTCCTGTGCTCCCAGCATGCCCTTCCCTGTTCCATGCCACCCTATGTGGGCTTCTCACTGCCATCTGTGGGGTTTCTTTTGTTCTTCAGCCTCCTCTATGTGGAGGCTTCTCTACTCATCAACCACATGGGTGCATGTGAGCCAGATTACTATTGTAAGTCAACCTGTGGCAACCCTGGAACACAACATAGTGGTGTCATAAAGAAGGCAGGGCCTCTGGGTGGTGACAGCACCAAGAGGGTGGCACTCTCCAGAGGGGAAGAGTGTGCTTTCTGCAATCCACAAACTGCCTGAGTCCCTCACCAGTCCCCTACAGGACTGGTTCCCTGATCTTGGTGTCCAGCATCCACCAGATATAAATTTCTGTTTTCTATAAACCACCTAGTTCAGGTAATTTGTTATGACGGCACAAAGTGACTAAGACACTTGGCATTAATATTGGGAAAATAGAAATATCAATAATTCATGATGCTTAAAAAGTACAGATTGCCTGGAGAAAAAGCCCAGGGCTTTGGAAGAAGAATCATGTTTGATCATGCTAATTCCCTTTGTGACTCACCATGTCGATTAGAAGAGGCAGGCAATTTAATATTTCTTAACTCCATAGGGTCTTTGCTTTTTCCATTGGGCTTTAAATCATAAATAAGCTAATGTGCATTTCATTCCTGCTTGGGTAAGTGCATGTGTAATAATCATGCTGGAGAGTCTGCATGGACTTGGAAGACGGATAATGGAACCAAGCCTCAGTGCACATCTGTCACCAGTGCGGTTGGGTACTACTCATAAGGCAGGGTAGTCCTGATGGCTGATGGCAGGAGGTGGGTGCTATTCTTCCACCTTGTATTACTTTACAACTAATGCCCACGAAGGGGCCAATGATCTTAATCAAAGATATCCTTGGTGACTGTGATTTGCTTACTTATTTATATTTATCGTGTAACTTTCTATGACAGAGTATTAATCTGTGGCCCAGGATGGTCTGAAACTTATTACAGAACCCAGAGTGGCCTCAAACTCATAGAAATCCTTCTGCCTCAGCCTCTATTCATTGTTCAAAGCATCTGATAATGCCTAGGCCTTTGCAGGTAGAATGGGAACTCCTGCAGCCTTGTCTTGGATCTAACACAAAGAAAGGGCTCATACCTCTCAACAAGTTCATAGAATGACCATGTGATCTAGCAAGCGCCCTACTATACATACCTCAAAGAAGTAAAACTAAACACATATCTACATACAACATTCATAGCAGTAATTACAATACCAAAAAGGTAGGAAAAGTCCAAATATCCACTAACAGAAGAAATACGCAAACTATATTATTTATACTTACACATTTGCTGTTTGTCATAAAAGGCAACAGTGTGGATGACTTTGATAGATATTACGCTAAGTGAAAGGACACATAGGGACAGACAGTATATGATCCTATTCTCATAAGGTATTAAGATAGTCCAGGCCACAGAGATAGAAGCTGGACTATGGTGGTTAGTGTCCAGGAGCACATGAGAATGGGGTTAACCAATACACACAGAACTTCATTTTGTGCTGTTGAACCAGACAGAGGGGGCGCTAATACAATGTTGAAACATGCTGAGTGTAGTGGGGTCATTGCATGATGTGTGAATTTTACCTCAAGAAATATTTCAAATCTTTTCCTAACCTTTTGAAAGAGGTGAGCAATAGAGCCTCTGCTTCTGAAGCCAAGTCACAGGGAATGCATTGCTTTTGCCTTACATAAACTACTACTAGAAAGTTATAAACAACATTTTGCTTTATATGAATACTTACACACACACACAAGCACATACACATGCATGCACATAAATGTTAAAAAAATCATTTTAAAGAAATGAGTCACTCTGGGGTGCAAAAGGCCTGGATTTCAGTCCCAGCTCAAGAAGAAGGTTTGCAAAGTAGCAACATACAACCTCCTGGTTACTGTTTATTCATCCACAGATGCAGGCAGAATTAAGCCAGATGAATGATGACTACATTATCATCTAACCTAAACAGTTTTACAAGTTAATATTTTATTAATGAGATGAAATAAAGTTTGATTTCATCTCATATCTAATAATAAATAGTATCCAAAAAGTGCCCGGAGCGGCACATTAGGAACAGTGAACTCTGTACCAATAAAAATGAGAAAAGATTGTTGTTAAAGTGCGGGCAGAGGAAGGGACTGGAGAGCCCATGGATCAACGGTTACAACACATAGCAATCTGCTTGAGTGGAATAGTTCTTGGTGGATCATGATTTTCCAGCAACTTCATGTCTGAGTCTTTGGTGATATATACATGTTCCTTCACACAGAGGGAAGTCACATGTTTACTGAATAAGGACAGGACTAGATTTTCCACAGTAGCCCAAATAATAGCCCTGGTGACCTGACATCCCAACCTCATGATCCTTTACATGGCCAGAGGAAATGAAAATTGCATTGACCTTCACAGCAGAGTCTCAGAATTACCCAGATGACAATATGTCAACCTGTGAACCCCTTAAAGGCAGACCAGGAAAAAACAAAAAACCAAAAAAACAGTGTCCCTCAGGGTGAGGCCACATGAGAAAGGTGAGATTGACTGTTTCCAGATTTGAAGGCAGGAAGGGGTTGGAACCACAGGACTTACACAGTCCTCAGACCCAGGCCAAGGCAGGAAATAGATCCCCCAAATCTTCAGCATAGTCTGCTGTTAAATGACTACAACACTTAGGCCATAGCACTGTCAGCCAATGTGACCGGCATCATTACAGAGAATTGTGTTAGCGTGCACTTTCAAAGTGGCCCTTTCTTTGTTTCAACAAGAGTGAGGCATTGGGAGGTCCACAGGCGTTCTTTTCCGTTGTCTTTATAATGAAAGATAAGCCATACTCAGAAGTGTTCTATTATTTTCACCTGTTAAACATGTGACCTTGAGCAGAGTATACCCCATAGTGCCTGTCACCTTTCCTTCTTGAATTGTGACCTCAAACTAAACATGCTAGAAAATATGTATGCTGAACGTGCACAGGAAAGCTTCCGCCTGCACAGGCTTTCCTACACCAACAGACAGGGGCCTCCTCAGTGAAACCTCCAGGGCTCACTTGTTCAAGGAGGTTTTGCGTGTGGAATCCCTCCTTACCCGTGATAAAACACAGTCTTGGCTGTTTTGTCTTGGAACTGTGCTTGCTCACTTCGAAGAGTTAAGAGCAGGACCGCACAGCAGGTAACAGAGCTGCTGCTCTGAGACACTGATTTGGTGACAAAGGCATTAAGGGAACTAAACAAAGACCCAAAGACTAACTCAGTGATAAATGGAGAAGAACATTGGTATGTGCAGATCAAACAAGAGGCTGGGGGATGTGGTAGTGAAGCCCGCTTGATGGGATGAGATGGTGCCTAGTAAAGTCAGATTCAGGAGAGGAAAGGAGGCTGTAGGCTGTTGATCCTCATCAAGGTTACTCCTGAGGAAGCCCTGACCCTTAAAGGGCAGCTTACATTTTAGTAATGATGTACCTACCACTCATTATGTAACTATTTAGATGAGGGAGCAGTCACACATTCACACACAAGATCTCCTTTTATTTCATAGTAGGACATGTATAGCATTATTGTTCTAATAGTACAACTGAGAGAAGAAAGATGAACTAAGAATGGGACGGACACACACACACACACACACACACACACACACACACCCCTTGGATCACCTGTAGTTAGAGTTACAAATGGTTGTGAGCTACATGACATGAGTGCTGGGAATAGAAAGTAGGTGCTCTGGAAGAGCAGCAGTGTTCTCAACTTCTGAGTCATCATTCCAGCCCCCATTCTTTTACCAATAAAAAAGGTAAGTAAAATCTTGATGATGCATTCATTTTATATTTGTTCAAAAGCCCTAATTTTTCATTTACTTTCAATTTTCTTGGGGCTGTAGAAATATCTCTTATTGCTTTAGCTAAAACTTCGAGAACTATATTGAATAGATAAGGGGAGAGAGGACATCTTTGTCTAGTTCCTGATTTTAGTGGGATTGCTTTGAGTTTTTCTCCATTAAGTTTGATACTGGCTGTCGGCTTCTTGTAAATCACCTTTATTATATTTAGATATTCTCCCTGTATTCCTGATCTCTCCAGGGCTTTAATCATAAAGGAGTGTTGGATTTTGTCAAAGGCTTTTTCAGCATCTAAGGATATGATCATGTGATTTTGTTCCTTCAATTTGTTTATATGATGGATAACATTTATGGTTTTTGGTATGTTAAACCAGCCCTGCATTTCTGGGATGAAGCCTACTTGGTCGTGGAATAGCTGAAAAGCACCTGAAAAAGTGCTCATCATCTTTAGCCATCAGAGAAATGCAAATCAAAACAATTTTGAGATACCATCTGACACCTGTTAGTTTGGCTAAGATAAAAGACACAGAGGACAGCCTATGCTGGAGAGGATGCAGAGCAAAGGGAACACTCCTCCATTGTTGGTGGGAGTGTAAGCTGGTTCAGCCACTTTGGAATGCAATATGGCGGTTTCTCAGAAAATTGAGAATCAATCTCCCCAAGGACACAGCAATATCACTTCTGGGTGTATACCCTAAAGTCACACTCTGAAGGCATTAGCTCAACTATGTTCATTGCAGCTTTATTTGTAATAGCAAGAACCTAGAAACAACCTAGATGTCCCTCAACTGAAGAATGGATTAACAAACTGTGGTACATCTACACAATGGAGTAAGAAAAAATGATATCCTAAAATTTGCAGGCAAATGGATTGATTTGGAGAATATCCTCCTGAGCGAGGTATCACAAACTCAGAAAGATAAGCAGGGGATGTACAACCAAGAAAAAAGCCAAGCATGCCCAAGCTGCAAACCACAACCACTGAACAGCTTGGGATCCGAAACACTCTGGACTGACTCCTTGGATCCCACTCCCCCTAGAGGAACACCCGACTCACTCTTGAGGGAGCGGGGAGAAAACTGTATCTGCCAGGAGTGGAGACTGAACTAAGCAATACTGGGGCAGTGGGACCATGGGACTGCCTGCTGCCTGCCCAAGGATGGGGAGTTGTGGAGAAGAAAGAATGACCTGATGTGGTGGGAGGAGAAAGGGACCTTGAATAAGGATATACAAGTGTGACTTCTTGGTTAATAATAATAATAATAATAATAATGATGATGAAAAGGAAAAAAAAAGAAATATCTCAGCAGTGACAAACTTCCCATGCAAACATGAGAACCCAAGCTTGGACTGCAGGCTCTCTATAAAATGCTGACCACAGAGGTGTGCATCAGTAACCTCAGTACTAGAAAGGCAAAGACAGGAGGACCCTTGGGGCTTGTTGGCCAGTCAGCCCAGCTGAAGTGGTGAGTTCCAGACTGAGTGAGAGTCCATGCCTTGATAGTGATGGAGGAAAACACCTGAAACTGAAATCTGGCCTCTACATGCACACCTATACATGTGTACACACACATGGACAAATATACCCACCCATGGAGATGCACAAGTTATCTGGAAAAGAACAAACAGAACAAACAATGATACATATGTATAAATAATACAATGTATCTCATTACTTAAAGAAAGGAAAACAAATGATCATTTAAATTACCCAATAAACACTGTCAAACAATTACCTTCTATTGCATCCCAACAAAACACAGATATGTGACAGACTTGTCATGTGACCATGGGAAACAGATGTTTGACTTTTCCCTTCCTTTTCAAAATCACAATAGTGAAAGAAAGAAATATTTCTTCCTAGAAACATCACAGTGTCTAGACAGCTGGGAAGCTCATCCACTAGTGTTTGCAGTACATGCCTAAAGGATGGGTACACCACTAGAAAGGGGCACCTTTTGAAGATCAGAGCCTGGACATGACTGTGCTGGGCTTGCAAAGCGAGTCCCCAGAATTTCATGAGGGGAGCCCCAGTCTTTGTTCTTTAATTTCTTGTTTTTAGAGGTTCTATGTTTTCCTTGTCATTTTGGTTTGTAGACAACTAATGTGTCTGGTAGCATCTGGTGGCAGCCATAATAGAAAATCTGCCTCTCCAGTAATGACCTGGAAATTTACTGTAGGTGGATGACAGACATTAGTCTCTGCTGGGTGACAGTACAGGAATGATCTCTTCAGGCTTCCTCTATCTATTTCCAGCCTAGATCCATTAAGAAGTCTGTACCTGTGGAAAACCCTGCTTTTGCTACACAGACCAGGAGTTTGGTTGTATGTTCTGGACATACAGTGGACACTGTGAAACTGAAGTACACATACTGTGCATGTCTGTATCCATAGGTATAACTGCCAGTAATGTCACAGTGAGAGGTGTGCTATTTCAGGTGACCTAGTGAATTACAGTAGGTTATATGGACTCTTAAATTAAAAGAGGGCTGGTCTAAAAACAAATAAGAGCTTATGAAATTATAACCTAAAATTTATGGCAAATAAACACATTAACCTCAACATTATAAAATATTTAGATCAAATGTTTTGCTAATAAAACCTAGCTCAGAAATATTTTAATTATCCAAGGTCACATAGTTAAATCTTTTCAGTATTAAATTAGTCTAATAATTTTGCTTTGCAGTAAAAAAAATTGAACTATGACTATTTTCATGTGTCCCAGTTGATTACAAAGTCAGCATATAGCTTGCCTTCTCTGGGCTTGGGCTTTCTACTTACACAGTTCAGAAATGGTAACAGTACTCCACATAATGCTCAAGATTATCAAAATACAGAACTGTCATATAAATATAACCAAAATAATGATTTCTAGGGTCTGATATTTAATAAAATCATGAGATATTCAGAATACTTAAAAGTAAAATAGGTAAAATACTGAAATTTTAACCATTGAGCATAATTTTAGGTTATATAGTTTCATTTGTATTTGCTACAGAATATTAGATTATATTAGTGATGATATTTTGTTTACCACTTTCAAAGCTACTAGAGGTACGCATGTTATTTTTTTTAGGTGTTTCCTTGGGGTTTATGGCGATCCACTAACAATTCATAAACACAATAGACTTCCTTCAAATTTCTTATAAAATAGAAGGTTATAGTTCACAGTTTGTAGGGGTAGTGACAGTTGGAATAAGGAAAAGGTAACAGGGAGTCCAACATATATATGCACACCCTAACCCAAGAACAAAAGTTTTGCTTAAAACAGTGACCCTCAGCTTCTAATGTCTGCACTTCCAGATTCTTAAGAATCGTAAAAAATATGAACACATTTTGCTAATGGAGTTCATAATAAGTATCATACTATCAATATTTGCTAATATAAACACTAAAATTAAGAAACTAAAATTATAAATTTATACTCTTAACACTTTAAAGGAGCTAGTATCAGGAGATGGTTTTCCAGTTTGAGAAAGAACCAACACAATTACTAGAAAACTAATTTTTTTTTTTAAAAAAAAAGCATGCATTAAAGATAGTTTGGCAGCAAATGGAAAATTTTCAATATGTGCTATTTATAGATAAAATTTTTTAGTGACATTTCTTTAAGTAGTGAAAAGGCTCTGATAGTCATTATAATAGAGTCATTCTCAGGTCCTGCCTACTGAAGTATAAAACCATTGAGAATCACTATGGGCTGTCTGGTCTCATGATCCAATTGCTAGTTGAGTTTTGTACAGGGTGATAGATTTGAACATATTTTTATTCTTCTACATAGATCTATCTAGCTTGACCAGGTCCATTTGTGAAAGATTCTGTCTTTTCTCCAATGGGTAATTTTGGCTTCTTTGTCAAAAATCGGGTGTCCATAGGTGTTTAGAATCATGTTCATGTCTTCCATTTTATTCAACTGATGAACATGAACGTGTTTACGCCAATACCATGTTGTTTCTATTACTATAGTTCTGTAGTTCAATTCTTGAAATCTGGAATGGTGGGAGCCACAGAAGTTCTTTTACTACTTAGGATTATTTTAGTTAGTGTGTGTGTATGTGTTTCTACATGAAGTTTAAGATTTTTCTTTCAATTTATGTGAAAAATGTTGTTGGAATTTTGATGAGAATTGCATTGAATCTGTAGATTGCTTTTGGTAGATTAAAGGTACCACTTACTTCAGTCAGCAAACCCAGAGAAATTAAGCTATTTCCCGACTAGGAAGTGTCACCACTACTGACTAACCTTAGTGACAAAAGGTGCTATACACAGTTTTGGAGAAGAAAAGTAATATTATCACTCAGTTATAAACCTGCAACTATTAACCTATGACTCCATGTGTTTTGTATACTCTTTTTACTGTTGTTGTTATGGTTTGGTGGGGTTTTTTGGGGGTGGGGATTCTTGTATGTATGAGGAAGGCAGAGCATGAAGTTGGTGAATAGGGAGGTGTAGAGGATCTAGGAGATATTGAGGGAAGGGAAAGAACAGAATCAAAATATAGTGTATAAAAAGGTTTTAATAATGTATTGATTTAAAAAGAATAACTATACATGAAAATTGCTTTCAGACTGCTCCTGAAGCTTGGGCTCCATCTCCGGGGCTTCTTGAGGAAGCACGACAAGTGTTGGCAGGGGTAGCAGAAGATCAGTATGTTCATGCTCACTGCTATCTAGCATCTTTTAACTCTACTTTAGCCTGGCATTTTCAAAAAATAAAAGTGGTGAAAAATACTAGAACAAAAATAAGCATTAATTAAGAAAAAAATCTCGGGCAGTGACTAGAAGTTTTTGAACCAGAGGCTATAATGGCTTCTGACAATGCAAGACAATCCTCCTGCTCCTCATAGGGCTGAAGGCTCAGGACACTCTAAAAAGTGACTAACAATGTTCACACTGCAACTTAATTCTCATTTCAGAGCCCTGCAGAGCCAGGGGGACTTACTGAAAATACAGTATATCTAAGCTACACGTGGCAAAGGAAGATGACCAGGTCCTGCTAGACTCCTCTGTCCATTTCTTTCAGTGGAGGCCTACACAAGTTAACTGCAGTCTCCAGAAGAAATGGCCGCTGTCTTGTTTGCTCAATGTGTGGGCCACAGGGTATGTGATGTAGTCGGGTTCCCTTGCTGGGATGTACAGCATCATGGCTAGCTGGACTAAAGTACAAGTGGCCAGTCTTAGGGTGCAGAGCAATAAAGATTCATGTAGCCCACAATAAAGAGGTAAGACTTGGGAAGAAAGGGTGTGTGGGAAAAAGTGACAGCCCAGGGTTTTTAAGGGAGCAAGCAGTGGATGCTGTAACTTTGGTACTAATTTTCATTCCCACTTTGTCTATAAATACACTGTTTTCACTGAAGCATGAGAGAGCGCCAGCATGAGTAGTAAAGAACAATAACCAAAAAAAAATTGCCATAAATTATAGGCAACTTGAAATACAGCCCTCCAGCTAGCAAATTTCCTGTAGCACATTTGTAGTCATTACAATTACAGATTACTTTTTCTCTTGATACAACAATGAGGACCTCTGGGCAAAAGGTAGGGCACGTGATTGTTGTTTGAAAAAAAAAAAAAAAAAACTCTTTGAAACTGCTCCCTTCATAGATGCTTCCTTTTGTTTCAATTCAGATTCTCTGCCCAGTAACAGAACTGCAGATTACACTCATTGTGGCTACAGGAAATGGAAAAACTCAAGAGATTTGATCAAGAAATACAAACACCTTTATAGCCATAAAGCAAATGAGGACATTGTTCCTGCTGCTGCTTATTTGGAAACATGAAACTCACAACCACAATCTAAAATGCATCTGCATCTACATGCAAAAGCACAACACACCTTCCTCTAAGTTCATGCTAAGGGAACTGCTTGAGTAGCCACCAGGAGGATATTTCTTGAGGCGAGACTTTGAAATCCACATTTGTAAGAACGATGATCCGGAAAGGAAGAAAAGAAATCTTTATTCCTATCTGGGTAGCAAATGGCACTTTTTAACAAAAGAGCTGCTTCTCACTTCTTGAGTCAGCTGAAATGCCATCAAACTTAAAAAAAAAATATGTCTTCTTAAGGCAGAAAGTGCTTTCATTTAGTTTTAAGATATTTGGGGCTTATTAACCTCAAGAGTGAACCTGGTGATTTTCCATTAAGTCCCCTGTCCATCCGCTTATTACAGACATATTATGATGTTCCTGCCAATATGGGGCTCCTTTATGAAGACAGCAGGAAGTATAAAACGATTATGTCAGATGAGAGAGATGAATGGACCACAGAACTCATTTGTTGTTGCTCATCAGTCATTCTGGATATATTTTGTGCCAAGCTTTGGGTTAGCAGGGAAGGAAAATGACAGTTGTCATTTATTTTACTTATCTTTCTCATATTTGACAAATGAGTAAGTATCTTTTAGAGGCACACAGTATGGATGGAAATAGGTAATGTACTTGGAGAAATGCAAGCATTAACCTCAGGAATAACCACCCTGTGGTTTATTGAGGTCTCTGAAGTGAAGGAGCTTGTAGGTATGGTCTGCAGTCCATGGGAAAGAGGAGTTCACCCCAACTGCTCCTGTCATGTTTTGTGCTATCTTTACTTTATGCTTTGACATAATTTCAACATATTGCTCTTAAGACAGTACAACTGGAGGGTTAAGAAATCTGAAAACCTAATAGATGGAGGAGAGGTGAGGTTTTCTGAATGGTCTTCAGGCTCCTCCCACCCCAGGGGTCTTCATCACATTCCTCCTGCAAAGCATTATGGGGCACAGGAGAAGCCTATACACAGTAGCTGCATTTTCCATTTGTGTCCTTCCTGAGCTATCTTAGATTCATTAGATTCATCAGAACCAAGGCCTATCGCCTCTTTTGTGCTTTCTGCATTGTGCATGCATGTGCATGCACATGCGCGCGTTCGTGTGTGTGTGTGTGTGCGTGTGCGTGTGCGTGTGCGTGTGTGTGTGTGTGTGTGTGTGTGTGTGTGTGCACGTGCTTCTCCTGTGCTTGTCTCCTTGTGTTGCCATGTCCCCTGGACTCAAGTTCTTCATAGGGAGAGACTGAATCTCTGCTCTTGGGGCCACACAGCGAGCAGAGGAGAAGAGAACTGAGGCAAAAGAAAAGAAAAGCTCTCTACTTGGATAAGATTAGATCGAACAGAACCATATCTTTACCAACACAGTCATAACACAAAGAACCAAGCATCCTAAGATTGCTTTTTTTTTTTTTTTTTTTTTTGCCATAGCTAGGAAATTCATGTTACAGAAATAACCTTGTCTCTGAGCCAGGCAGAGAAGTCAAGGTTAAGTTTTGCCAGCCTGTTTAATGCTAAGAAGAATACAGAAAACATGCTTTATTTACAAACTCGAAAGGAAATGAACTATTTGCATTCTTATCTTTCTGCAAGGGGAGAAACATGTCTCTTAGCCGACCTTTCCTCCTCAAGTTACACACAAAGGAGATTACACTGGTCTGTACTGACAGTGTAAGCAGCTCAGAGTTGAGGACCGCAACAGTGGAAAATATCAAGATTGACTTCAAAGTCCAGTGGCCATAAATGAGGTTGAAAATATATTTACTACAGGAGAAACTGAATTGGGAGAGAAATTCTAGTGATCAGAGGCATAAACAGAAAAATTTTAAAGTAGCTACTGAAGTAATGGCCATCCTGTTTCTTGTGTGTGTGTGTGTTATAGTAACATAAAAGAAAAAATAAAATGTTTTAACATCAAGGCCAGGGTGCTATATATAGCCAGCTCTTGCATAAATCAGATGCCCTTATCTGGTCAATGGAGAATAAAATTAAACAATATATCTCATTTACCTAAAACTGTCCCTGCTCTTGGAATCACACTAGAGATGTTTCTTTAGGCATTAGGGTCCTTGGTTGGAGAACAGTCAGCACTGAGGTTCAAAGACAAGCTCACACTTCAGAAAAAATAACTCCTTCTCAGGATTTGAGATAAAGCTATGGGGAGCTGAGAAGAGATGCCTCAATGTTGTCTATTCCACGGTATTTCCAATGTCAATTTTCTGGAAAAATCACCCCAGAATTCCAAATGATAAGAAAATGTGACCATTCCTAAGTCAAGAATTCAGAGTAATTGAAATGTAGTTTTCTAGTTATAAAGTAATATCATTTCAAATATATGCTTATAAAAAATTGTGGGCTTCCCACCTGATTCTTCCTCAGCAGAGGACAGCTGCACACACCCTTGCATCACCTCTCCCAACTACTCTCACCTTGGTCCTGCCCATCTCACATCATGATGGAGTTGAAATCCTGGAGCTCATGAGCAGTCATTACACATTACCATTGCTGTCACCACTGCCACTAACAACAGTTCAGAGGACTTTGCTGAGAGATTCCTTCTAGTCAGCAGAACCTGCTGACAGCTGTTCTTCCATTTCCAGATCCTGCTGAAATCTCACCTATGCATTTGATTTCCTGACTGCCTCCTTCCTGTGGAGTTCCTCGTTTCCACGAGGTGCACTCAATGCACTGCCCACGTCTCCCTTCAGACTGCTCAGTCACCGAGTGTTCACTTCACAGAAGGTCCACTTAGCACTGGCGTCATCTACTATGGTCTCTCTGCCTCAGAAAGTTCAAAGTCCAAGTAATAAACGTGTTTCCAGATTTGAAATATTTCTGAATATGTCATTAGAGTTGTTTAATAATTTGAGTTTCATTTCTCATTAGCAAATTATGACACTGCCTTTACTGTTACCTAAGAAAATTATTGTCTTGGTTTAAGCTAAATATCACCATTTGAAAATTCTCTAAAAAATTGTCTGGATTTTAACTAAAGGTGTCCCAAAACGTTCTCTCTCATTTGGTTCAATCATTGGCTGCTTAGGTTCTTTCTTGCCACTCTCCTTTTCTGGAATGTCACTAAGCAGATTTATCTTTTTAAACCAGTTTAGAAAATTTTCGTTCTCCCTGTCCCTAAACCACCACTGCTCCCACAATACATCACAGTACCCGGTGTTGCGTCCAGAATTTTCATCACGTGCTACAGTGACCTCTCGCTCCTGTCATTGCCGGTTTCTTTCCCATACACAAGTCTTGGTCAGCTCTGCACAGATGCATTATCATCACTCACACCCCCATATTACTCAATCTTTGCCCTTTCTTCTTCAAGGATGAGCCCTAATAATTTATCCAGTCTCTAGCATTCAGTCCTACACCCATGTATATATGATCAATACTAAATAGACTCAGCATCCTGTATTTATACAATATATAGTAGTAAATATTACATGTTAGCAATATACCAATATATAATTAGTATATGTTGTTCATAAATGCTAAAATACTAAATAATAATATACGTTACTTAACGAATTCCACATCAGTTCCTACACCCTCATAGTGGGAGACTTCAATACCCCACTTTCAACCCTGGATAGGTCAACCAGACAGAGACTCAACGGAGAAATAAGGAGTCTAAAAGAGGTTATGATGCAAATGGATTTAATAGATATCTACAGAACCTTCCACCCAAACACAAAGGAATATACATACTTCTCAGCTCCTCATGGAACTTTCTCCAAAACTGACCACATAATTGGTCATAAAGCAAATATCAACAGATACAAAAAAATGGAAATAATCTCTTGTAACTATTGGACCACAAGGGCCTAAAGTTAGAGTTCAACAACATCAAAAATCAAAGAAAGCCTACCAACTCATGGAAACTAAACATCACTCAGCTGAACCATCTCTGGGTCAAGGAAGAAATTAAGAAAGAAATCAAAGTCTTCCTAGAATTTAATAAAAATGAATCCACAACGTATCCAAACTTGTGGGACACAATGAAAGCAATCTTAAGAGGAAAATTCATAGTGCTAGATGCCTAAATGAAAAACCTAGAGAAATTCCACACTAGAGACCTAACAGCTCAGCTGAAAGCCTTAGAACAATTAGAAGCGAACTCACCTAGAAGGAGTAGATGGCAGGAAATAATCAAAATTAGAGCTGAAATCAAAACAATCGAAACAAAAGGAACAATACAAAGAATCAATGAATCTAAGAGTTGATTCTTTGAGAAAGTTAACAAGATAGATAAGCCCTTAGCCAAACTAATCAAAAAACAGAGAGAGAGTGTTCAAATCAACAAAATCAGAAATGAAAAGGGGGACATAACAACAGACCCCCAGGAAATACAGAGAATTATCAGATCATATTTTGAGAATCTGTATTCCACAAAAATGGAAAACCTAGAAGAAATGGACAGCTTTCTGGACAGGTACCATCTACCAAAATTAAATGAAGATCAGATTAATTACCTAAACAGGCCTATAACCTTTAAGGAAATTGAAGCTGTCATTAAAAACCTCCCCCAAAATAAAAGCCCTGGTCCAGATGGTTTCAGTGCTGAATTCTACCAGACATTCAAAGAAGAATTACTACCTTTACTCTTCAAACTATTTCACACAGTAGAAACTGAAGGAATATTGCCAAATTCCTTTTATGAAGCCACAATTACCCTAATTCCCAAGCCACTCAAAGACACAACAAAGAAGGAGAATTACAGACCAATTTCCCTCATGAATATTGGTGCGAAAATTATCAACAAAATTTTGGCAAACCGTATACAACAATGCATAAAAGATATCATCCACCACGACCAAGTAGGCTTCATCCCAGAAATGCAGGGCTGTTTTAACATACCAAAAACTGTAAACCTTATCCATCATATAAACAAACTAAAGGAACAAAACCACATGATCATATCCTTAGATGCGGAAAAAGCCTTTGACAAAATCCAACACACCTTTATGATTAAAGCCCTGGAAAGATCAGGAATAAAGGGAGAATACCTAAATATAATTAAGGCGATTTACAAGAAGCTGACAGCCAGTATCAAACTTAATGGAGAAAAACTCAAAGAAATCCCACTAAAGTCAGGAACTAGACAAGGATGTCCTCTCTCCCCTTATCTATTCAATATAGTTCTCAAAGTTTTACCTAAAGCAATAAGGGAACGAAAAGAGATTAAAAGAAATTGGAAAAGAAGAAGTGAAACTATCTCTATTTGCAGATGATATGATTGTATACATAAGTGACCCACAAAATTCTTACAAGGAGCTGCTACGGCTGATAAACACCACAGCAATGTAGCAGGATACAACATTAACTCAAAGAAATCAGTAGCCCCTCTATACACTAAAGATAGAAGAGCTGAAAAAGAAATAAGGGAAACATTACCCTTCATAATAGCTGCAAATAGTATTAAATACCTTGGAGTAACTATAACCAAAGAAGTAACAGACCTATTTGACAAAAATTTTAAATCATTGAAGAAAGAAATTGAAGAGGATATCATAAAATGGAAAGCTCTCCCATGTTCCTGGATTGGTAGGATCAACATAGTAAAAATGGCAATTCTACCTAAGGCAATCAACAGATTTAATGCACTTCCCATCAAAATCCCAACACAATATTTCTTGGACCTTGAAAGAACAATACTCAATTTCATTTGGAATAACAGGAAAGCCAGGATTGTCAAAACAATTTTACTCAACAAAAGAACCTCAGGAGGTATCACCATCCCTGACTTCAAGTTTTACTATAGAGCTACAGTAATAAAAACAGCCTGGTACTGGCATAAAAACAGTATGTGGATCAATGGAATAGAATTGAGGATCCAGACATTAACCCAAAAACCTATGAACACCTGATCTTTGACAAAGAGGCCCAAAACATTCAATGGAAAAAAAAGATAGTATATTTAACAAATGGTGTAGTCATAGTTGGATGGAAGTGTGTAGAAAAATGCAAATAGAACCGAGCCTGTCACCCTGCACAAAACTCAAATCCAAGTGAATCAAAGACCTGCACATAAACCCAGCCACACTTAATTTGATAGAAAAGAAAGTGGGAAATACCCTCCAAAGAATTGGCACAGGCGATTACTTCCTAAATATAACACCAGTGGCATAGACACTAAGAGCAACAATCAGTAAGTGGGATCTCCTGAAACTGAGAAGCTTCTGTAAAGCTAAGGATACAGTCCATAAGACAAAACGACAGCCTACAGAATGGGAAGAGATTTTCACCAGCCCTACAAGTGACAGAGGGCTGATCTTTAAAATATATAAAGAACTCAGGAATCTAGAGCCCAAAAACTTGAATAACCCAATAAAAAATGGGGTTCAGATCTAAAAAGGGAATTCTCAGCAGAAGAATTACAAATGGATCAAAGGTACTTGAAAAAGTGCTCAACTTCTTTAGTCATCAGAGAAATGCAAATCAAAACAACTTTGAGATACCACCTTACACCTGTTAGATTGGCTAAAATAAAAGACGCATTTGACAGCCTATGCTGGAGTGGTTGCAGAGCAAGGAGAACACTCCTCCATTGTTGGTGGGAGTGTAAGCTTGTTCAGCCACTTTGGAATGCAGTATGACGATTTCTCAGAAAATTGAGAATCAATCTCCCCAAGGACCCAGCAATACCACTTCTGGGTGTATACCCTAATGATACACAGTCATACTCCAAAGGCATTAGCTCAACTATGTTCATAGCAGCATTATTTGTAATAGCAAGAACCTGGAAACAACCTAGATGTCCCTCAACTGAAGAATGGATTAACAAACTGTGGTACATCTACACAATAGAATACTACTCAGCAGTAAGAAAAAATGATATCCTAAAATTTGCAGGCAAATGCATTGATTTGGAGAATATCCTCCTGAGAGAGGTATCACAAACTCAGAAAGATAAGCAGGGGATGTACTCACTCATTAGTGGTCTCTAAACAAACAAACAAGAAAAAAGCCAAGCATGCCCAAGCGGCAAACCACAACCACTGAACAGCTTGGGATCAGAAACACCCTGGACTTACTCTTCAGATCCCACTCCACCTAAAAGAACACCTGACTCACTCTTGAGGGAGGGGGGACAAAACTGGATCTGCCAGGAGTGGAGACTGAACTAAGCAATATTGGGTCAGTGGGACCATGGGACTGCCTGCTGCCTGCTCAGGGAGGGGATGGGGAGTTGTGGAGAAGAAAGAATGACCTGATGTGGCGGGAAGGGGAAGGGACCTTGAATAAATGATATACAGGGATAGAAAGCGTGACTTCTTTGTTCATAATAATAATACTAAAAAAGAAAAAATTATATGTTACTTAACAAACACATATATGTTAGTATGTTACAGATGTTGGCCTATGTCTCTGACAGTCAATGTCTGTGCAGGTTTATTTCCCTCATTAGAACCCAGGGTCTGGAGAGATGAATCAGTGGTTAAGAGTAATGGATGCTCTTTCTGGGTTCAATACCTAGCCCCACAAGGTGTCTCATAACATTCTGTAACTCCAGTTCCAGGGGATCCATCTCCCTCTTCTGAGGGCCCCTGGCACACATGGAAGACACAAACATGTATGTAGGTAAAACACCCATACACATTAAAGGGAGGCGGGGAGAGAAAGGAGGGAAAAGGAACAGGAAGAGCTTGTATCATGAGGAAGCACTGCTTGCTCACAAAAGGGAAGGAGGGGCGAGGGAGCCAGGGCCCCTTGTCAAGTGCTTGTCAAGCAAGTGGGATCACATGGCTCCATCCCAGAATCGTCATCAGAGAGGAAGAAGAGGAGCAACTGTCACTTGCCTACTCACTGCCATGCACACAGCTGGGAGTGATTCTCACAACAATAAAAAATGTTTCGGACAGATGGGAAGGGGACGTAGATTCCAAAATGCAGAGCAAGTTATACAAGACGCGTAGTGTAGCTGTTTATGAGTTAATAGTAATGCACCGTACAACAGAAAACATGAATGGATCCCTCTAAGTTATCTCTGCCTTTACAGCAGTGGCGACAGAAAATAGTCATCACAAGATCAAAATAGTGAGGGGCACTGATAAGATTCTGTCCAACAAATTCCCCCATCACTGTGCTGCCCAGCACTGTGGCAATATAAACAGAGGAGGCAAATGAACCGAGATAGATACTTGGAGACTATTCAAATGTTTACATATAACAGAGTGGGACTTCAGCACAGAAATCAGGGTCATTGAGGACTGCTGTACTGAGAGCCCCAGCCCCAAGTCTGCCTGAAGAAGAAAGAGCTTGCAAGAAGGAGGTTGTTCAGAACCAAGAATCTGCATGGGGGCCTGTTAGGTTTCAAACCCAGGATGAATGGCCTAGGTACCTACTTGACATATCAAAGTGAGCCTGGCCACCAGGTTCTCAGTCTCTACCTGTTACTGGGTCCTTCTGGCTGACTTGCACACCCCTTACCCTAAATGTCTCCAGCCCATGGGCTGGGCTGCCCATCCCCCAACCGCCCTTCCCTAGATAATCCAGACATTTTGCTTACCCAGCCCTTTGTCTACCCTTTACCTTCCTAGCCTTTTGGTCTGGCTCTCCCGCTCCTCACATGGCCCAGGGTCATGATCCCTCTGGACTGTCTCATAAACCCCATTCCCACCTCTATCTATATATACTCTCCCTTTATCTACAACAAACTTTCTCTTCTACCATACCTAGGAGTGGCCACATCCTCTTTCCTTTTTCTCCTCCCCTCCCCTCCATTCCATTTCTGTCCTTCATTCAAGGCCAGCTCCAGGGTGTCGGGTGACCTGTGGACATAGGTAGCTGGGATGTACTGGCAGGTGAAGAGAGCAATGGTGAGGAAATTGGAATATTAAAGACTGCTGAGGTTAGGGGTTGTGCAGTGATCCACAAGCTTGTCTCTAAGAATCCATGAATAGAGTTTCCAGTTACTATTACTTTAAATTCCTGGAGTCAGAATTTAGGTGGGAGGAAATGAATTCTTGATAATTGAAATATGAAACAGTCTGGCTAGGGAGGATGGGATCTCCATGTCTGCCTTAATTAGGTGCTAAAAATAGCCATTTTAAAGTCTTCCTTCCTTTCTAGGCCATCCAGCATTCTTCAGACAGCTTTAGTCTCAGCCATGTGCTAATTGTTTCTAAGGGCCTGTAAACAAACTCCCCAAACTATTAACCTTTCTCTTTAGCCAGAGATTCAGGAAATTAAGCTTTGAAAAAAAAAAAAAAGAAGAAGAAGAAGAAGAAGAAAGAAAGTTTGCAGCTAGTTGCCCTGAAGGCTTTCTCACAGTAGAGTCACTGGCTTAAGAGGGGACTATAAGCCAAACCAGAGCATAAGCTTGTCAAGCAGAACAGCCTGAAGAAAAGAGCCCACTCTTCTTCTCACTGAGTTTGGTTGCATTTCTGTCTGCAAGAAAGAGTAGAAATGATGACAGCTTCCGGACATACAAATCTATAATTACAGCTTTCAAAATTTTTTTAAAATTATGTGTGTGTGTGTGTGTGTGTGTGTGTGAGAGAGAGAGAGAGAGAGAGAGAGAGAGAGAGAGAGAGAGAGAGAGAGAGAGAGAAAGGAAGAGAGGGAGACGGAGACAGAGACAGACAGACAGACAGCTCCGGTGGCTGCAGAGGCCAGAAGAGGGTGTTATCATCGCCTGGAGTTTAGATGGTTGTGAGGCAGCTAGCATGAGTGCTGGGAACTGACTTGGGTTGCAGGCTAGAGCAGTGCACGCTGTTCACTGCTGAGCCATTTCCCAAGCTCATCCAAGATCATGTTTTATATATATATATATATATATATATATATATATATATATATATAATGTTATATATAACATAATATATATATGTATATATAGTTGTTTATTTATCTGCTGCATAGGGGCAGCCAAGGAATGCATATGCAGATCAGAGAACACCTCCAATGAGGCATCATGCTGGTTCTGATTTCACAGTTTTACAAATATTGAAATAAGCATCCCTCTATACACAATAATGTTGTACTTAGAATTGATGATAGATTGAAAAGAGGTTCAGTTTAGATTTAGAGAGGTAATGCCTCCACACTATCAGGAAGTGAGTTGGGATATTCTAGGATCTACTTTCTTTTGTTTATGTTTTTTTGGATGATGAAACACTAACTTAATTTGTAATCACAGAATAGCCAAAGGATGTTATAAAAAAAAGGAATTGAGATATGCCTTTCCAGTCATTCTAAACCTTATTTAAAATGATAGCATTTTTAACTGTTCTTCCCAGCATAGGTTGAGTAATGGAGGTGAGAAGAAGCACCAGCCCAGGTAGAGATCCCGGTGCTGAGAGCAGGCTATGCTATAAAGCTGCTCCACATTGTTTGAAAACAGTGATTTTCCCACTGTACTTGACACTAGAAGATTCCATCTTACAAGCAGCTTTTGACTCTGTCTAGAGAGCTGAGGGTGACCACAGGCCCTAGGTGAACACACGAACTGTGTCATCTGTTAAATGACATTCCTGGGCGTAGAAAGGAGCCACTTTTCAAAATTTTCAAAGTGAAATGACACTGTAGGGGCACATGAGTATATTAAAATACCTGGGAAACCAGGTCTAAGAACTTATCAGATGTAGCATACTGAGGACAAAGTACGGCTTCCTCACTACGACCCCATCCCGTGATGGATACCTCACACAGCAGCAGTATGGCTCACACCAACCTAACATCTGGTATGTGGTGCTCTGCACTAAGGATCAACAAGAGAGTCCTCTCCAGCTCTCCCTAGGGTTTTAGCTCAGCTCTTTCCTGTGCTGTTTAGGCAACCAACTAGACTGCCTGTCTCTCTACCTGTTTGATTGTTTGGACTTCAAGTTGAACCCATCATTTCCTGCTCTCAGATTTGAGTCAGCCTTTTGAGGCTAGATTATTTAATGTTTTTAACTCTGATGGCTAACAGTGGTGCCTGCCAGACCCTGTTCTGGATCCTTATCAATATATACTCTCAATCTACTTGCCAAAACTTTGAACTCTGCACAGGCTCCTTAGTTCCCATGCATTCTGTAAACTACATATGCATATAGATATACAGACATATACAGTTATTGTGTACTTTGTGATATGTGTTATGAGAGTTGGTATTAGTAATTAAGACTAGAATAAAAGAGTGTGCATTTACTTTGGCCAAGTTTCCCAAACAGCTAGAATTATAGGACAAATTGTACTCACTGAAACTATGTGAATTTATTGTTATCCTAAAATTCCTGATACTTTGAAAAGACACATTTGTCTATGTATTTGGCATAGTGTACTCATGACACTCCAGAAAAGACAAAATCTTTAGACATAAAAATCACAATTGATTCCAGGTTATGAGACACCTCAAACTAGTGAGATCTTACATGACTTGATAATAGTGATAGAATAACTACGATGACAAAGATAAAAACTCATTCTTTTTAATGTTCCTCAGCATATGGTATGATCTAATAATTAATGTTTAAAACAAAGAAATGATTAAACCACACAAATGATTATCACACAAATAAGTTTGTTTACTACCTTAGTATTTGTAAGAATATTGCCATAAAAGCAGAAAGGAAACATAGTAATATCTTACTACATTGATACCCAATGCTTAAAACACTCAGAGTAAAAAAGGCTAACACATCAATAAGTGATAATAAAAGCAAATAATAAATAAAATATGAGCAGAGCAATGCTTGCACTTATGCGCAGGGAAATGCCAGCATTCCTGGTATTATGTAAATAAATCCTCTAAATTTATTTTTAGAGTCAAACATTCAATAGAAAACTCTGTGAGAGGGCTATCAAAGTAAGCAATCTACAAACTATGTATACATATATCGTTTGTGTGTGTATACATGTATATGTATATATGTATGTATATATAAGTCAGTTAACTACATATGCATATAAATATACAGATATACAATCAATTTACCTGGAAGTCACACATAGTCCAAGCAGTAGCTAGCTGTCAGCTAGTCCAAACACAAGAGTGTGGCAGATTTCTACACAGCTGATTAATGACAGCCCAATCAGAAATAATGCCATTCTGAGTCCAGAGTGCCTGTGTTGTCACCCTCCTTCCCAGGCCTTGGTTTTCCATGAGCAAGTTAAAAACTTACATATCAATTTTCAGATTCCAGTTCTGTCTGGATTCCTGCTTGTGAAGAGCTCAGCCTATCACAGGTCCCCTGCCACAGCTTTCATAGCACTTAAGAAATTAAAGCCTTATTAAAATGTCTAAAGTGACCCTATTCAAGGAAGCTTCTCTTTCCCAAGTACATTTTAGGTCACTAAGGCCCAATTTCTCTCCCAGTTATGTCTTAAGCAATTATGAGCCGACATTATTCCTCCCATTAATGGTAGAGCACATTTGCCTCCAGGAACCTGTTCCCTCCCCATTTAAAGTATGTCTTCTGAGCTGCTACATACAGTTACACAGTTACGTAGTCCAATGTGGATCAATGTCTCAATTCTAAAACAGACTATTTATGGCATGGTTCCCAAGAGAAGGATGAATGATAAACACCATCACTGATATTTAATATTTTCAGTCTGTTTATATCAATTACCTTATTTAATACTCTCACCAGCTCAGGAATAAATCAAATCTAGGACATGGGGTCAAAGTGACCAAACTGTTCCTGGTTAGAGCAGCAAGTGCTGGTAGTTTCAGAAGGAAAGTTTATTTCCACCATTACAGCCTGGGGCCGTCTGTCTCTTGTATTAAACTGCACAGCCACAGAACACTTTCAGTAGAAGGCATGAAGTTCAGGGTGCTAGTCCAGGGCTGCAGGCATCTAACGATTGCTCAGGCTGTTTGAAGGTGAGTGTGCAAGCATGGTCCATTGTTCTAGGGCATCTGTACAGGACTCCGTACGTTCTGCCCAGTGTGCATTGCGTGTTGACGCAGTCCTCACAATGATGTAGAAGGCTTCTTACTAACCACACAGAGAAGCAGTGAGCAGCAGAATTTTGTGTCTAAAGTCTTCAGAGCTGGTGCTATTCACTGTTATACTCCACGCCTGTATCAGGAGCTGGGAAAGACAGTGGAAACAACCTACAGAGATACATAAACCTTATGAGGAAGAGAAAGAAGGAAAATGGATACGAAAGGAGCAAGAGGCAGAGGCACAGTCTCCATCTTCAGCTGCTAGGGGACAAGTTATGTCACGATGATTTAAGAATTTAGGGGACAACTGAGGGTTACACACACAATAACGCATGTCTGTGAGTAACACTTAGATTAATGGCCTGTACATACCTCTGTGTTTCTAAGGGTGACAAATCTAGTAGAGCCCTCACTGGAAGAAATGATTTCACTGAAAGGTGAGAGGTGATGTGGAATGGGGCTTAGTCACTGTTAGCAAAAGAGTTAGGGCTGGGACCAGGAAGATAGAAAGTCAATCTTCATTGGTGGGCATAAAAAAAAAAAAAAATCAACCATGAAAAAAGAAAGAACACAAAATTTCAGTTCCTTGCCTCCCAGGGAGGCAGTTCCCATCTCCTCAAGCTCCCAAACAAAGAATCATAATTCACTGTCGTTGGGGACTTTCCAGCAGTGAACACAGAGAACAAGGAAGCACATTGCCCTGTGTTCTAATGGAGATCACAGCTTCCCACACAGGGACTACCCCAAGCCCCAGTGGTTATGCGGCATCACTGAGAGCAACCTGGGGTTAGTGGACAGACAAGTTTTATTTATAGAGATGGAGGAGACATTATTGATTTTTTTCTTGCATTTTAGCACTGTGAACTGAATGTAGCAACATTTCAAGTTGAAGGAGGCGGAAAATTCATGAAGGCTATCTTTCTCTGGTTGCCATAACTCTCACCAACCCCTTCCAGCCCCCAAATTGTACCTAAGACCTGGAGGAAGGGAGATGAAAGCTAAGCCAGCCATCACAAGAGTAACACAGTTACATCATCAGGCAGCACTGGCTACAGGGCTGCTTTTGTCATTTATTAATTGTTCTGGAACAATTTATTATTATGGTTGTTGTGACAGTTACTTATTATTGTTCCCTTGACAATAGAGGAGGAGGTGTAAGTATTGGATTTCTCTGTTATGTAGGTGCTTACTGAGCATGTTCTAGTTCCACAGGGGGATTTCATTTGCTTGTCTCTTTTCATATGCTTCTTGGTCATTAGGGTAACAGGTTCTCCTAAAGAGCCTCTTCAATGCTTTCTTTTTTTTTCACTGACAGACTAAGTCCCTTACATGCCTTGAGCTCTTCATAGCTGGCTGATGTGTTATCCAACCCATTGCTATGTGACTTACATGTGCTTGCTCCCTGGATGCCATCTTTAAATATGCTAATGTAGAAGAACTGATTAGTTTTCTCTTTTTGTTAAGATCTCTGTGTTCTGTATGAGAAATCATAAATACAGTGTATTGTTTTTATATTCAGAAACTTTAGTGTTTCAATACTTAAGATCTATGATCCACTCTGTATTGGTGTTCCTGTGAGATGTGACATAGGAGATTGAAGTTCATTGTTTTCTAATGTGAAGTCATGTAGCTTTCCCAGACCCACCTCTTGGTGATGCTACAGTCACGTGACCAATGTGTATGTGGATCTGAATGTGTTTATGTAGCTTTATAGTATAATTTTGCGCATCTTAATACAGACTAAATATTGGAGATATACAGCAAATGCTTGGAAAATATAACTTAATATTCACTAACTATTGAAGATCTAAAGAGGAAATGCTGAAAGTGTAAGTAAGCTCTTCAAACATTCTGATCCCCTTGTGGCTGGCTGACGTGTTAGAAAACGCATTGCAGATCTAAAGGAAAAAAGAAATTCTTCTGTAAGTAGGAACTTGCAAAAGATAAAGATATCACTGGCTAGAATGCATGTTAGTTAGGTTGAGTACCACTACTGACTCACTGCCTAGGCTGCCCTCTTCTCTCTGCCTTAGATGCTGGTACCTCTCTGAACCATGCCCTGGTACCATCTGAGTCAGTGGGGCTTAGCCCAGAGACAGAGGTTAGCCAGGAGTCAGCAGGGCTGTCTAGAATATACCAAATAAGGGATACTCCCAGGTTGACCTGTGGTTTTTCTCAATCCACTTCAGGGTCCTTGGTGTCTGTCCCCATGGGACCTCAGGACTCCTAATGTCCACCTTTACGGTGGGAGCTCAGGGCCTGTGCTGGTGACCTTTATGGTGGGTACCAGGTGATGATTAATCTGGTCAACGTGATTGAATTGTGAAACCCTTGGGAGATGAGTCAAACCCTCTCTGGGTGTGTCTGCGAAGGCATTTTCAGAGAGGATGAACTAGGGAATTGAGGACCTGCTCTGGATGTGGACAACACTGTTGCTGAGGTCAGCTACCCCAGTGGAATAGAGCAAGAGGAAAGTAGCCTACTAACAAAGCATGTCCTTTTCTGTCTTTCATACCATGCTGTCAGCTGTTCTCCAAGGCAAGATGGATTCTGTTCTTGGAGACTTTGAGCCAAACCAAATCTTTCTGCCTTTAAGCTCTCTGGGTATTAGTCAAGGTAACAAGGCCTGAGTAATCAAGCCAGCTCCTCCTTCTGCCATCTGTCAGGGTCCTCCAGGGCTCCTCAGAAGACTTCCCACCACCCTGCCCAGAGGATATCAACAAATTCCTACACACTCATCAACAAAGAGTCTCTGAGCAGCAGCTTTCTCTATTGCAGCAGGACCACACCCATTACCTCTCTTGAAGGCAGGAAGCATGCTCAGAGAAGCCCTAGGCCTGAATGGAGTTCACTTATCAACAGCAGGGAAACTAAGACAGCAGCCCCATGACCACCTTGCTTACCTTTCAGCTATGCTTAAGACTTTAGTTCAGATCCATCTTCTAGTTCTTTTCCTTCCCAACAAGTCATGATGTCATGTTCTTGAGGCAATGAATGGATTCCCAAGGCCATATACTATGATGGTCAAGGACATGGATTTTCATGTCAGAATTATTGTCGAATCTAATATTGATCCTCCCTCATCTACCATATAAAATAGATGTGACTTTCAGGAAGAAATATCTCTTTGTACCTTACATCTTCTCCTATCTAAATTATGTGTAACATTTATTTCTGACAGGTAGTAAGATTTGTGTGGATACAGAGCGTCCATAACACTAGCAGCACTACAGCATGTGAACAATCGATGGACCTTCACTTGCCTTGTGGAGCACACATATGCCATGGCAGATTATCCTGGCATGCATATGCATATGGACTGAGCAGACATGAAAACAGTCATTTGTAGTCTGAAAATACACAGACCACATTTCAGATCAGGCTCGGGAGGAGGACTCTGATGTGAAGGTCTCTACTGCTGTCACCAGGGTGACAGTTTGGCTCTGGGGGTCTCGGGCTGGTCCTGTTCACAGTAATAAGTGAGTGGCTGAGGCAGAGACTAGGCAGATAGAAGGCTTTAGATAAGCAGGTAGCATCATGCTGTCAGGAAATAGGTAAACGGGTGCAGTATGCCTCGTCATATACAGTTACTCTATAAAGTTCTCCTAGGTCTTTCTTTCAAGGCAGAGGACTCATGAGGAAGACTCTCACACTAGAGAGATGAGTTTGGGCTCCTTTTCTGTAGCAATGCAGTGGTAAGAATAAATTCTGAGATTAGTGACCACTACTTTGCCTTGTTTGAGCTAAAGTCCCCTTACACCTGCCTGCCCCCACTAGGGCACCTGCCATCTATTCTCCCTGGCTTTGCCAGCTTCACAATGCTGCCATTTCATCATGAAGTACCTGAAATGTGCTTTTTGGGACCACTGATGAACTTCTTATATAATGAGAAGGTAGACTGATGAGCTTCTTAAAAACTATAATGGAAAAGAAAGGGTTAAAAATAGCAAATGCCCAGGTATGATCCCTTTATCCATAGTAGTGTACTCAGGAAGCTGTTATTCTGTGTGTATAATTCTGCAAATTAATGTGTGGGTATGATGGTCTAATGAATCTCATGATAGTGCAATGGACCATAGTGTTGCTAAACAAAAAAACAAAACAAACAAACAAAAAAACCAGAACAACAAAAAAACAAACAAAACAAAACCCCTCTGTTTGGAGCTAGACACCCTGACAAGTCCATTGCTAGTATATGTAAAATGCAGAATTCTAGCCGTGTTTTCTTTCACTTAGAATCAACAATTGCTTCAAAAAAGGACCTTGCACTCCAGCAACCATTTCTTATTTTGTTGCAAATAGCTCTGCAAACTCTGGAGGCTACAACACTTAATTCTAAATGTCATGCGAATGATAGTCATGTATGGAATCTTTATAATATTCGAACCCTGCTATCACTAAGTATTCCAGGTTAAAATTCCCATTTGAAGGTAGGAAACAACACCGACATTATTTGCGATGGAAAATAGCTTCATTTTGCCAGCCTCACTTATAATTGATTGCTAATTAACAGGATAAAATGCAATCAAGTAAATGTACAAAGCATATACTATTTTTCTGTCTTAAGTGAAAATTAGCCATTGAAAGATTGCATGGGCATTTAATCCCATTGGAAATGGATGTTAAGACTAAAGCATGACTTTTAGCAAAGTCGAAGCAAGGGCCTCTTGGATACTTCCAGAATGTAGCTGCCTCTTCCTTAACATCCATCAATGAAAAACGAACTGTTTAAAAATCCAGACGGTTACAACATGCAAGGATGACCTTAATGGACACAAAATTGGTCAGGGAGGATTTGCAATATTACCCTTCTTTTGCCAGTGGGTCTGCTGCGCACCTGCAGTGACAGTTAAATGAAAAGGTAAAGTCTGTGAATTTCATGCACAGGCACTTCTAACATCCCCAGGAAGCCCTGAGGATGCTGCTGCTCCCATCTGAGACCTACAGGGTTCACAGCAGGAGAATGGGAGGTCACTGGCTGCCATTAAAATTGACATGGTTCACATTTCAGAGTATCAATGAAGATAAAATATTTCTTCTGTGTTTTCATAAGGAACTGACCCCAAACAATATGGCCTAGTAATCTGTCTCCTATGGCTCAGACTTCAAAATTGGACTTTTCTTTACCTGAGCAGCTCTTAAATGCTCCACTTTGATCTCTCACTTATTTGTTGTTTTATTTAATTGACATCTAGAAAATTCCATTACATATAGAAGAG
Source organism: Sigmodon hispidus (assembly GCA_004025045.1). Lineage (NCBI taxonomy): Eukaryota > Metazoa > Chordata > Mammalia > Rodentia > Cricetidae > Sigmodon > Sigmodon hispidus. The sequence goes on from PVIH01000744.1 coordinate 32,638, forward strand.
ACTGTTTTCTTATTTGTTTTATCCTCTCTCTCTCTCTCTCTCTCTCTCTCTCTCTCTCTCTCTCTCTCTCTCTCTCTGTGTGTGTGTGTGTGTGTGTGTATGTGTGTATATGAGAATGTTAAAGGCCAGGAAGATAACTTAGCTGATGAACTATTGCCTTGAAAGCATGAGGACCTGAGTTCAAATTCCAGAAGCCACATAAATGGCTAGTGAGAGACAACATGGTAGTTAAAAGTACTTGCTGCTCTTCCAGAGCACCCTGATTTGATTCTCAGAACGTACAGAGTGGTTCATAACCATCTGTAACTCCAGCATCAGGGGATCTGATACCCTCTTCTAGACTCCCTGGGGACCAGGAACACATGTGATACATAGATGTACATGTAGCAAAACACCCAAACGTATAAAATAAAAATAAATAGTAATTTCAAAGAAAAGCTTGCAAATTTATAATCCCAGCCCTAAAGAAGTGGGAACACAGATTCTCTGGGGCTTCCTGGCCAGCTAGCTCAGCCTACTTGGCAAGTCTCAGTGTAGAGTCAGAAATAGTTGATTTTTTTTCCCTTTTGTAAATGGTGAATGGTTACTGAGCAACTACACAGAGGCTGTCCTATGGCTCCCAAGCACAGGCAAATATATATACAGAGGTATCTGAGCATACACGGAAATACAGACATACCAACATTCTATATAAAAAGAGTGTGCTGTTAGTGGTGCTGTGTGGAACATTTACTTTAATCCAAGTCAGCAGATGTTAAGCCTTTCTGAGGCAAAGGCCAGTGCTGAACATTGCAGAGAAGATGAACATGTTTGTATATAAGACAAGCTTGAATCTGGCCCCTAAGCAGCCTACAGTATCATGGAGCATACACACCAAAAGGCAGCTTAATCTCTAGCTCTGACTGATCATCTAGACCTACCTCGCTGTTCCTGCCTCCAATTATGACTTGACTACTTTCCCCTTATACATAGGAACCCACCTCCCATCCTTCCAGAGAGAATCTCTTTTACTCACAGCCTAACCCTGGACCCATAGTGAGAATGAGAAGAGGTCACAGGGAAACCAGTGCAAACCACATGGACTTCAGTGGTTAGATGGCTGGCTGACCATCTTTCCTTATTATGAGATGTAAAACTTCAAATGCCTCATCCTCAAATTCTCTTCCAGTAAAATGGAAATGAAAATGACTTTCAAGGACTGAAACTGAGAAGCCCATGGTCATTAAGATCTAGAGGTCGGATGATTGAGAATGTCTGGTGGTTGCTTTCTGAAGAGAACAGGCTATAGAAAAATCCTAAAAAAGACTGTACTAGAGTGGGGTATGCCATAGTTTCTCAAGAAAGGATCACAGAAGTGTTAGAATTTGGGACTGGGGAGATGCTTAGTGTAGCTGAGCACTGAATGCTCTTGGTTGGGACCAGAGTTCAGACTTCTGTGCTCACAGCAGGTGGTTCAGAACTACCAGGAACTCTAGCACCAGGAGATCTATTGCCTTCTTCTGACTTCTGGGGCACACCTGTACACAGATGTACATAACTACACATAACTCTGCATGCACACACGAGAAAAACAAATACTTAAACAAAAGAGAACTAATGGGATCTACACTCATAAGGTGTGGCACACAGTGAAAGGGAGCCTGTCTTGAGCTGGATGAGGCATCTTTGAGGTATCCACTTTTATCTGCTCTATTCTATAGCACTTACCACATGGTTGTGATACAGATGTGATATTCTCTATCCATTACATCATGTCATTTGCTTTTCTCTTCTATTCAAGGTAACATGATTACAACAAAAACACTTTTTTTTTTTAACATGGCCATGAAGGTGTAGTGGCCCTGGCTTCATCCATTACACAGCAACAGGCACACTGCTGGACTGTTGGTGTGCTCAGAGGTGAACCATATAGCTCCACAATTACAAGTAAGGGCCCCAAGGCTTTGAGGCGCACAGACTCTCATCAGATTTTCATTGCGGAAATAGAGCCCTTTGCTGAAATAAATCACATGAAACAACACAGTGGTCTCTTGTGAGTAGACTTGGCCTAAGATCCTGGATAAAATGTTAGATACCCACTTGACTATGGAATATTAAGAAATTTTTACATTGGTTAAAATGCTTTAAAATAAGATGAGAAAAGAATTTCATTTTGACTCACAGAGTATTGCAAGGCACTGATTACCCAAAAGAAACCATGGACTGAGAAGAGAACCTGGACACATAACAGATGTATCAAAGGGGAGGCCATGAAGATTCCTGTGTGAGGGAAAGAGAGCCACCAGGAAACACCAAGTGACAACTACATCCTGCTACAAGGGACAAGCGTAAAGGGGCTTTGAGATAAATCTCTGCTAATCTCCAGGTATGACTAAATCTCTCAGTATGCAACCTATGGAAGCTTTGCTTCAGTAATTGAGTGGATTTTAAGACAAAAATTATGAAACTGCTGATTATTAAGTGGCAATGATAGCAGACTAGTGAGTCTTGGCTGTGTAAATATGGCTGCCTTTTGCTTTGTCTTCAACACTGAAAATGCAACAAAGGTAAGGGAAGGGGAAAGAAACAGGCACAGGTCAGCTCGACACTGGGGAGGAGGGATTTCCTTCTTAAATGTCTAGCTCAATTGATGATATATGACTAATGCAAAGATAAACAACTGTGAAATATGAGTAGAAAAGAAAAAAACCTGTTTAAATCTGTATTTAATTATGAGTCTTGTTTTTATTTCCTGGAAGATGTAAAAATTTTAAGTAAAGTCCACAGGAATCAGTCATGATTTAGGGCCAGGGTAAGGGTTAGGGTCAAACACAATCTGAAAAGACAAAACCCCATACTACAAAGACAGACCCGGGTTGGGGGTGGTGCATGGGAAAGCCTCTGTGCTAAGTTCTGAGATGTTTTCTCACAATGAAAACAAGCACATGTGCAAACAAAATCAGCTTGAGTCCACTTAACATTGTAAAAACCCAAGTATTTGTGACAAAGCGTCTTCCATAATCAATTGCCAGGACAAAACTGAGGACATAGACACAGAAGGAAAACATGCTGGAGAGTGCATCCCTCTAAACACCAAAAGTCACATCAAAAACAGCATTGTTTCAGAAAATCAGTATGGAAGGATGCAGGAAGAATTAAAAACTGTCAGTACCAGCCTACTTCCATCCCACAACCCTGTGCCTAGTCGAAAACATGCAGTCAGTGAATGCATACTTGCTCAGTGTGACTTCTTCACCTTTGGGCCAAGATCAGGTGCCTAGTTGGACAATATGATCATCACTACATGTTTAAATGTAATCTCATGAGGATAACGATTAATTTGTTGGTGTGTGTGTGTGTGTGTGTGTGTATGTGTGTGTGTGTACTCCTGTGCACATACACGTTCATACATTCCACGGCCTGAATGAATGTGAAGAGTAGAGAACAGCAGGGGATGGAGTATGATGATAAAGTACAGTACATGATGCTGGAGTGTCCTCTTTCAGGCCTGAGATGTCCCTACCAAAGTTCCCTTCTTCATCCTTCATTAAGGTTTACCTCTGGTTACAGAAGAGATGCTCTTCAATCAAGTGGATGGCTATCTATTCAGGCATAGGAAATGGACTGAATAGTTGCTTATATCCATTAAATCATGTGGAGTAATAAGAGGAAAAAATATTTTAACAACATAATTTTTCCAATACTTATCTCCCCAAGTATCTTGGAGGCAGCTAACTTTGTTCCAAAGACAGTTGCCTATCATTAATACAAAGGAGATGGAAGGGAGGTGCACAGCATACGCCTCTTTCATATTAATTTTATTTACATTTATTTGTGTGGGAGTGACTGAGTGTGCACGTGTATGTGTGTCACGAGTGTAGTGGTACCCTCGGAGGCCACAATAGGGTGTCAGATCCCCTGGCACTAGACTTATGGGTGGTTGTGAGCTGGCTGCTGTGGGTGCTGGGAACTGAACTTAGGTCCTCTGGAAGAGCAGCAATACTCTTCATCACTGAGGCATCTCTCCATGCCTTTCTTCCTCACACTCTAAGGCCATGTTTGCTAACACTGCTGGTGAGGCTGTATTCTACTTACAAAAAAATGTTTTATTTTTTTTCCCTTTGAAAAGCCAAAAGGTTTAAAAGATATGCTAGCAATCAGTCAAGTCCTTGCCTTGCAAGTGTGAGAACCTGCATTTGATTCTCAGAATCTATGTGAAACTTCCAGGTGTGGTGGCACACTTTTGTAATCCTAGTTCTAGGAAAGGGGAGACCCCATGATCCCCGAGGCTCACTGGTCAAATGAACTACTCCAAGTCATTAGCACCAGCTTAATGAGACCCTGTCTTAAATGTGGTGGACAACATTCCTGAAGATGGTTCTTGAGAGGATACTCTGGCCTCCACATAAAGATGCGCATATGAACATACACAGGTGCACATATGTACTGCATACTTGAACTCACACACACACGTATATGAATAAACTTTTTAAAACAAGTAAAAAAAAAAAAAGAAAAAGAAAAACCAAAAGGTGATGTTGATGACTCATTGTTATCAGAGGAGGTGAGCCCTTGTTGGCAGAACTGACTTCTTCCTGAAATACTGGAACTATTGTTTTGTTCATTAAAAGTACTTTCTACATGCGGCCATTCACCTTGCCAAAGGCAGGTGAAACACAGCCTTTGTGGACATTGTTGTGGCATCTGCAGGACAGGAAGCAATGAAAATGTGCTTGTGGGGACAGCTTTCGTCAACAGCTGTTGCCAAATATTTAGGCATCTTTTAGTCAATGTTAAAAGGATGGGGATACCAAGCCAGGAGTATTGACACCAACTATAAAATCATAGAGTAAATTAGAAGGGTCATCTCTTTTAATCTCAGGAGCCAAGCAGTGGCAACACTGAAATGCCTGTTTCTGCCTGAGAGCATGGAACAAGAGGTTTTAGGATTTTATTCAGTAACCCATTTTGGTGTTTGACTGACACATTCTTCCTGGTCAGGACTGAGTCTCCACCTTTGCAGTGTGAGCTTCTGAGCTAACTGGTGAGGACCCCCACTGGCTGGGGCTGCCTTCTTTCTTCTCTGCATCTGCAAAGAGCAGGGCTTTCCCTCTGTGCTTACTCTGCACATCCAGGAGGCTCAGTTTCTCCTGCCTGACCTTGACTCCTGAAGCAGCATTCATCTCCACCCTGCCCCTCCCTTTCCTCTAACTCTGTCCCCAACATCCTTCTTTCCTTACACTCACTGGGCTTTTAGATAACCGGATCCAGAGTCAGTGACATGATTTTATTGTGGGTATGGGGATATATGAGAAACCCAGACACAAATGCAGGCAAATCTGTGCAATGGCTCAAACATATGGAAGAGATATTTTAAAAATAAAATAGCCCGGAAAGGTAAGTGGTTTTTATAAATTGTTATTTTACTCTTAAAGTTCATATTATATTTTAAAACTTAACTGATAGTAATGAGCTTACATTTCTGGGTGAACTTAGATTATACTATTTTTAGATATTTCATCTCACATAGTTTAGGGTTCATATTTGATTACTTGACTAATCTAAGTAACTAGTACTTCATAAATATGCCTAGATTTGGTGGCATCACTAAAATAGATGTGCACCAGGAGAGGCATCCGAGGAAGGTCTGCCAGAGGAATGAGGCTGGAAATCAGGACACATGGGTGTGCCCCTGAGGACCTTACCTGACATCTGTGCATGCTATGCAGGTGATGCTGCGGCTGTTACTGGTGATCAAGTTCAAAGCTACTGACGTATCCTTGTCAGAGGTTGGGTGTGCTCCACACTTAAAGAAAAATTCCTGGAAGAATGAGGGGAAAAATAATTACACATATGGATCCTGCCTGGTTATTTATCCCTTTTCAAACATTTTTTTTCAGTAAACAATCATTTGGGCACAAGAAAAGATATATGCCATTAGGTATGAGTTGGAAATAAATCACCATCCTCTTTTGGAAGCAAAGAAGAACCCTGTCTGGTGCAGAAAACTGGTCAGCAATATGCTGAGCATCCCAGAGAAACAGAAGCCTTCTCTGAATGGTCACCTTGTAGGCAGCCATTCAAGAGCAGCCTGAGTACTGGGTAAAGGACCTGGGGAGCCAGAGGACTCGAGGTCACAAGGATTGTGACAGTTAATATTGATTGCCAGCCTGACAGGGCCCTATCTAGCCTCACCTAGGAGATACATCCTAAGTATGATGAGCATCATCCCATGAACTGAGATCTAGGCTAAATAAAAAAGGACGAAGCAAACTGAGTGTCGGCAGTCATCACTGTCTGCTCATTGACTGTATGGACACAATGTCAACAACTGTCTCAGACTCCTGCAACCACAATGTCCCCAGGTCCCTGCTGCTTCATCATAGAAACTATATGGATGATTGCTTTCTTTTTCTGAACATCAGATACTGTCTTAGTCAGGGTTCTACTGTTGTGAGGAGACACCATGACTAAGGCAACTCTTATAAAGGAAATCATTTAGTTGGGGCTTGCTTATAATTTCAGAGGTTTAGTCCATCATATTTCTGGGAGCATGATAGCGTGCATGCAGACATGGTGCTGGAGAGGTAGCTGAGAGCTCTACATCCTGATCCACAGGCAGCTGAAAGAGAGTGACACTGTGCCTAGCTTGAGCTTTTGAAACTCCAAGGCCCACCCTCAGTGACATACTTCCTCCAACAAGGCTACAACTTCCTAATACCTCTCAAATAATGCCACCACCTAATGAGCACACTTCAATAAATGTGCCTTTGGGGGGCACTCCCATTCAAAGCACCACAGATATCACTCTTTGCATGCAACTATCTGAAATGCTATGAACCCTTCAAGAGCAACTGAAGGATAGTAAGAAAAAGATTAAACAATAACTGGCCACTTAAACAAAAGGTTTGAAGGACATGGCTGACCCTGTGAAACAGACGAGGCTGCTTCCTGCTGCCTTCTGCAGGCTCAAGGGGTAAAAAAATCCTCATCCATAACACAAAGCAGTTCCATCAAAAGAGCTGAGTTGGCAGGAACATTGAAAATGTTTTTCATATATAGATACATAGAAAGTATATCTTTCTTAGCTTGCAAAAAGCTAAGACACTTAGATAACAAATTACAAAATTGTTCTAACACTATATGAAGCCTAGTCATATAAAAACCAAAAACCTCATTACTGGAGATAGATATAGACAGTGATATAATTTAAAGATTTAGAAAATTCTGTTCATTCAAATGGAATTATAAAACTAACATACAAATTCCCACTCTGCATATTAAATATAATTCCACCATGTTCTCTACCAATGTCCATAAATGGAGTTTTTCCTACAGTGCAACTGACGAGAACTGGGAAGGGTCCAAGGTTTTGTTGAGCTTCCAAGCTGTCTACTTCATCTGCCACTCCATCTTGGATGCTGGCAGAAGACAGTGGACTCATGGGTAGGGCGTTGTGCCCCAGCAAACCCAGGGAGAAGTGGGTGGACTCAGCAGAAGCACGGGAGCTGTGAGCAAGTCTTCCCTTCCTCCTGGAGGGGGACACTGGCTTTATTATACAGGATAATTAGCAAATCTGCCTTTTGCTCTGGAGGGAGACATTAGCTTCATCTTCCAAGGTCATTAGTTTTTCCCTGCAAAGATGATCCAAGACAAAGGGTAGTTAATGGCTCCCTCTTGAGATGAGCAGAGTGAGAGGCCAGCAGCTCTCCCTGCAGTACAGATGTCCTTTCTTACAGGCTAATGAGCACTATGATCTAGTTGGTCCCTCTTGTCTGAAGTCAGCGGGCTGAAGCTTTCCAGTCTACACTCAAAATCAAACAAACAAATAAAAACAGTAAGCAAATACCAACGAAGTTGGAAGAGGCATTTTCCAGAACACCAGCTTGGGTGTCCGAGAACTTACTGATAGGGAAATCTCACAGAGGCCTTGTTCTATGGAAACAGCTACTGCATGAATCCTAATCGGTCTTATAATAAAAATTCAGAGCCAGATGTTTGGGAAAAGCTGAAAGATCAGAGAGACAGAGGAACAAGCCACGGCCACTTCAAACCACTACTGAATTCTTAGGCTGAAGGGGGTAGATCCTATCTTCATGGATCCTCAGACTGAATAAGGGAAGCACAATGAAGGCCCAAATGGAAGGGCTGAACTCAGCTTCTCCTGCCTTATATTCCTTTCTCTGCCTAGCCATATCACTTCCTTTTCAACCTTCCTAGTGCTGGAATTAAAGGTGTGTGACACTACTGCCTGACCTCTCAGGCTAACTGTGTCCTCCAATCTTTGGGCTAGCTTTATTTCTTAGAGGAGACACAAAATATCACCTCAAACATCTATGGGAAAATTCTTCCCACATCTCACGAATGCAAACACAGTACATGGAGGTGGTGGTGTTAATAAACTAATGAATTCTTTTACCTAATGGTTCTTTGAATGAGGCCCACATATACGCTTCTGGGAAGTCTTTATTAACCAAGAAGTTTGTCTAGTTTTCAAATGACAGCTAAACTATTATAAATAATTAAATAAAGGTAAGCCTGAGAAAAACAAGACATTGAAAACAGTACTTGGATTCATACTTTGACTGATAAATGCATCACTACTGTGCCAGAAAATAAAAATTCCAAGTCCTATAAAATCATTGGCCTCATGTATATGACACATTGACCACTTCCCAGCAGGAGGCTGCAGACGTTCATTCTTACTGAGTTCTACATTCAACTAATTTCCTGTTCAAATGAAACAGATACTTTCCTGGTCCTCTACCATATTCACACTCATAACAGTTAAGGTCCCTGCATGAGGGAAAGTCTGGGCTTCTGCAACTCATGTGTCAGAGATCACTTTGGATTCCAGGCCTTTAGCTACAGACCCCTTCCTCATGGTCACATGTACTTTGTAAAGAAGTTTCTATCCTTAACTGGATGCGGAATTGGATTAATTGGATTGACTGTTGCCTGGAAACCTTTTCTCAAATTATGCTGTGTTTTATATATGCTGACAATGAACCACCTGGCATTAGACTCCCAAAGTCTGATCCAGGTTGATAAAGTCAGTCTGCCACTTGCGGGGATGCTCTCCTGTGAGTATTTAGTGTTGCATAGTGAATAAACTGACTATACTTAAGAAACAATGAACTTATGGGATGAACCAAGGAGACCAGACCACAGTCAGTGCTTATACAAGATGTAAATTTATATGCATTTTTACATCTACCTAGAATGTTCTCATGCTCCCTAGCTTCAGACAGGCACATGTCTGGAGAATATTCTCACAGACTTGAGTGCTTTAACTTTATAACAGGGGTAAACATCCACGGTTTTTCTTCTCAGACACTGGTGTGTGAGGTAAGCATCTTCACTAAAGCCCACTACTGTCTTCTTAGCTAAAGAAGTTTCAGTACTTTGTGGTAAGAAAGCTTAACTGCTACCTAAAGCAAAATATGTCATGTACAGCCTAAGTCTGATACATTCTGTCTAGCACAGTGACACTGAATGTTACCTGGTTTGTATATACTGAGACCACATCACTGTGTAGCCTTTGCCCAAAAATGGTGGGCTCACTTCCTGTCATATAAACCTAGTAATGACATATACAGCAGCCTTGAAATAACTATGCAAGATGTTAGATTATGTAATTCCCAAGACTTCATTAATTTAGCAAAGCGAGTTTTAAAATCAGGCTACACCTAGTCTAACAAATCAAATCTAAAAAGTTAATGAGTCCCTTATCATGTTCAATTTTAAGTTTGTTTTCTCTTAATAAGATGTGAACAAAGCCTCTAGATGATGTGCTGAGTTGATTCAGAGAAAGAAAATCAATTCTCTCCCACAAAATGTTCAAAGTGAATTAGACTTGCTGAAGAGGGCTGTTAGTGGCTGCCTGTCTGCATCACTTCCTCTTGCTAAGGCTTCTGGGACTTCTGTGGGTCAACAGTAACTATAGACAATGGATCCCCAAATACTATCCCCCCCGACCCCCTGCTGGAGGCAGGCATGCAGTCACTAAGCCAAGCCATTTAAATAAAGAGGGAGAGCTTTATCCAGATGTTAAGCAAGCTCACAGCTCTCTGTGACTGCACTGTAATGTCAGGCCAGTACCATAGTCACCTCTACACCAAGTCACCTCTACACCAATGCTGCATTGTTATGTCTCAAGCCTAGTCTGTTAATAAGCACAGTTAAGAGTGTAAACCAGGCCTGTTCTCTCAGCCAAAGGAGGGGGGAGGTGATGACAAATACATTATAGAAGGCTCTGAAAATTGAATGCTTCTGTCCCCCAAATTTGGCATCAAAGTTGAAATTATGGCAAACCCAGAAATGACCTGGCCTGCAAAATATGTCAAGTCCCGATTTATTCTACTTTTCTACTTGTTGTGAGCATTCAAACTTTTTACCACAGCATTACTGACTTTCAATAAAAAGAAAATAGAGTAAGGAAACTCTGGAGAGAATGGGATGTACTCACTCATTAGTGGACTTTAAACAAAAAGCAAAGTACACCCATGCTGCAAACCACAAGCCCTGAAAAGCTTGGAATCAGAAGGAACTTACATCCAGGGATTCCCCTAGGAAGAGAAAATAGAGAAGATCTCCCTTAGCTAATTGGGAGCATAAGGGGTTGCAAGGCAACCAAGAGGAGGTAGAAACAAATCATAAGAGAAGGAGATGACTGAGTGAGAGGAGCAACAGGGAGGGAGAAAAAAAAGTGATGGAGATCTTAATAGAGGAAGTCAATGTAGAGTTGGGATGATACTGGGTGCTAGGGAAATCTCCAAGAACTCACAGGATGTCCCTGCCTAGGTTTCCAACCAATAGTGAAGGTGTTGCCTAGACAGGACTTTCCCTATAATCAAATGAATAGTCACCCTAAGTGCCATCACAGAACTTATATCCAACAATGAATAGAGGTAGAGGCAGACATACATGGCTGAGCACTGGGCTGAGCTCCTGGTCTAGCTGAGAGTAAGGAAAAAAGTCTGAATGAACAAGGTGATAGAGCTTATGAGGAAAATTCCCACAGTGATGGCTGGCTGGAGCTGTGGGGAGCTCACTGAATCAAGAACAGCCACTGGGGAACCTTCAAGAAAAGGAACTACGCCCTCCAAGGATAGGCAACTGTCCACTGACATGGGTAGTATGTTGAGCCTTGAGGGGAGGGATCAGACTGTGTTTTTATGCATGGACTGGCACTTAAGAGCCCATTCCCTCCAGAGGATCATCTAACCCAGTCTTGATATTAGGATAAGGAAATCGAACTTGCCTGAAGTAGATGCTGCTGATCCACCTTGGGACTTCTTGCCCTTTTTGAAGAGGGGAGGGGGGAAGGGGAGGAAAGAGGCTGTAGGCTGACTGGGAAGAATTGGGAGGGGGAAGGAAGGGAGAGCAAGGGGATACATGGGGAAAAAAGGACTTTATTTTATAAATAAATAAAAAATAGAAAAAAAACTTTGGAGATCTTTTAAGGTTGAAATGCATTACATAATGTTTATAAAATGTGCAAAAGTTTCTAAGTTCAAAATACTTTACTTCCAGAGTAACAAATACCTGATGATGATTCTCAAATATAAGTCATCTAAAAGTATCACTAATCTAGCAACTTGAGCCTTAATGTATATTGCAGTCATTTTATTACTTACTTGTGTGGTTGTATTTAGTTCAATCTAAACAAAATGCTTGAAACACTATTAATCTCTGTAAATGAACCCTTGTTTTCTCCCTCACTGACTGTTTATATCACAGATGAAGAGTGAAATTGTAGGCATCTGCCTACATGAAGGCTAGCAAATAAAGCAGCCCTTCTGCCCCGAACGGTAAGCACTGTGACATTAGTTGATTCCAAGCACACTGCCACCTTGTTTTGACGTTTATTGCTTTAAAAATAAAGGAAGGCCACTTAAGAATGTTTAGAGTGATTCCTTGGAGGCAAAATGAATGATCCAGGGTCACAATAGGTTCTTATGAAACACATCAGTAATTGAATCTATTAATTTACTTTATGGCTTTGTTCAGATGGAAAGAAATATGCTCATACCTGGCTCAGGGGATTTCCTCACACATGCTTTAAATGGTTCTTCATCCTGTCCCCCTTTAGACTAGGTGGGGAACTACTCAGTCATAGTGTAGTAACCTTGTTCAGGGGACCTTGTGGAGACACATGGCAGACATCTAAAGTGGGTCTCAGAAGGAGGGGTAGGGGAAGGAGGAGGAGAGGAAGGAGGAGGAGGAGGAGGAGGAGGAGGAGGAGGAGGAGGAGGAGGCAGGCCTTATCCACTGTTTGTAGTCTGGATCTAGTTAAGCCAGATATTTCCCCAGATATTCCACTTATCTCACTTAATTGTTCTTCTATAGTTACTTTCCCCATTGTTTACTTTTTACGACATAATAAGCATGATGCTTTCTCTTCTGCTAGCCTTGGATTAGGGACTGGGGAGACAAAAGTAAAGTTCCTCAAAGACAGGAAAAGCTAAGAGAAAAGACCTCTAATCAACATTAATAGAAGCATAGGAAGGCCATGCAGATGTTTTAGCTCTAAGCTGTAGACAGATGGGTTCTGGGGCAGGATGGGAAATACCTTGGTTTCCCAAGGAACACTGGCCTCAAGTCCTTAAGTCAAGGTTCACCAAATGGAGAAGAGAAGCGATGGGAGGAACAAAGGTAAGCAGGAACTTGGCCTGGGTTCAGAACTACCAAGTGTGAGGTGCTTGGATGCTAAGTGTTCCCCCAAAGCCATGCAGTAAACCTTCCTGTCTGGAAGCATCCCTGGGTCTAGTGGGAAGTCTTCAGGTTATGAAGATGGTGGTTCCAGCTGCTTCATTCCCCTCTTTGCATCCTGGACACAAGGTGGGCACATGAGCTCCACCTGGCACTCCCTGATGACTGATCCCGGGCTAGAACCTCAGGATCCATGAGCCAAATAAGCCATTTTCCCTTCTTATTATCTTGTCTAGTGATGGAAAGTAGACACCAAGAGTTGCTTCTCATCCTTAGAGATAAGAATCCTAATTTCCCACAGTGCAGTAGCCTTTCTTCCTATCTAAGAGCTGATGAAATTTATTAGTCAGTTGTTCTAGCATGGAACCAACTTCCCTGGATGTCCATCCCTATCCTGAAATATTGCAGATCCTATTTGTCTGGACAAGAGAAACTCCTACTATCATCTGCTCAGCATATACACCCAGTATATCTCTCCTTTCAGACTGGGAGAGACAACATCTGTTATCCATGCTGTTCTGATCTCCTTTAGAAGCTAAAGGTTTCACCTGCTTTCATAACACACCAGCTTACAAGAACACAGCAGCATCTATGACCTTTGCTGTCTCACATTAGCCAGATGCTGTCCAGCTCTTGCTCTCTGATAAATAAAATATGATGTTAAACTATTTTGAGTGTCAAAATAGAGAATTTCCATTTCTAATTTCCCACCACTGTTTTTCCATTTTGTTACAGGATTTGACCTCTAGGACAGGGTATATAAACAAGTATCTGTGAGCTGGTAATCATTTTCAAGAGCTGGTGAGACAGGTCAGAAGTTTGAAAATTCACTATGGCTTACCCTCCCTGGGTGAGTTATAGCCTGAGTATTCTCCAGGCAGTCTCTAGAAGTTGGCAGTTATTTCATATTTATTTCTAAATATGCAAAAAGAAAAGACCCATTATTCTAATCAACAATGGCAGATGATGCTACAAAGTGGTTTAATCATGTTGCATTCTCAGTAGTCACAGAGAAGAAGCGTGGTAGCCTTCAGCAAGGTCACAGAAGCCTTCTGACACTTCGGCCACATCTTCCTGTCCTGTCTACCGAGTCTAGGCCAGCCATGAAACCCTGGCCCTTGATTCTCATCTTTCATCAACAGAGTCTGTTTTAGTACACTTTCTCTACCCATTCTGCCTTCCCAAACCTTGGGTGTTCCTTAGGCCTTTGCCTCACCAGTCTTTCAGTGTCCTTGGCACAGACAATTTCCCAGGTCTTGCAGAACTGGGTGTTAGTTATTTCTATGTGGGCTGCTCAAGCTCTTGCTCTGGAATAGTGACGTGCACTACATGTCTGTGGAATTAAAAGCAAAGGGCATGATGGCATGATGGCTTGATTGTTTGGCTTCCTTAAGGCTGTACAGGGTCTGTGATCTCCAGATATCTAAGGGATGGGGAGGAACGGACTTGACCAACTTGTGTGAAGAATGAGAAAGAAGACTGAAGAGGCAGAAAACTGAGTGTGTGTGTGTGTGTGTGTGTGTGTGGATCTGTTCTGGGGGAGTCCGAGGCTACCTCTGATCTTTCCCCTTGACTTTCCTTATATTACTGAACTCCACTGCTCCTATTTGGAAGTCAGCCCCCTGCTTCCTGACCCAGTGGTGGCAAATGATGCTGTCGTTTTGTTATTGCAGAGGCCTGGGGATGGATGCCACAGCATCTTTGGTGTTTAATCTGGGCACAGAATGTGAAGGAGAAACATACCTTTTAGCAGCAACAATTCACAAAAATATGACTTGTTTTTTTGGCTACACGCAATGAGAAATATTGAGCAATAAAAATACCCTAGCTTTAAAAGACTTTAAACGACTCCAGAGTTGCAGTCTAAACTTTTTTTCCCCCCTCAAAAGTCCTTGTTTCTTTGGCAAGTAGAATTTAAAGTTCTTTTTTATTCCTGTTTTCTTTATTGCAGGCAGTACACTCAGCCATAAACATTCCACTCAAGAAGAAGCCAGGCACGGGCAAGTGTGTTATATATACTACTATCCTTTTCTCATTCTCCAGATCTACTTTATTTCTTCATTAGAAACAAAAGAAGAGAACCAGTAATTTCTAAGTTTACCTGTGAATTATCCACATCCAGCAATGCTATGATCAATAAAGCTGGGAGGTAAATATTACAATGAATGGGATTGTTTTATATGCCACTATAACCAACTACAAGGAAAAGAATTAAAATCTTGACTAGCCATTGTATTTATATTTAATGTGTGTGTGTATAGACTTACATATATATACTCACTTTCTATTGACTGGGTAAATTTCAGCATTTCTTTGATGAATACTACCTCTTCTTTGTCTTCTTTTTAAATATGATAAATGAGAGAAGAATCAGTTTATTGGCCATAGGGGTAGATGCTAAATTTTAATGTCCCTAACTCTCTTAGGAGCTTGAGAAATACATATTGTGCTGGACAGACATAACTGGGCAGCTTCAACTCTAAGCTACCACATGGTCCTGTAGCAGCAGTATCTACTACTCAAAAGAACTAAGCAATGGCTGATGAGTAATCAGAATGAGTGTCACTCTGTCCTGGGCACCGTTGCCATAGTTACATGGTTCTGGCGGATAGAGGTGGTGGTGATGAGTAGCATCTGGGAGATATCTCTTAGCAGACTCATGCTCTTGCCAGGAGGGCTGTCTATTTCTTCCTATCCTGCTGAGGGAAGTGGGGTTCACTGTGAATGGCTGGGGTGCCTGGAAGGGTCAAGTCAGCTCTTGCTCTTGGAGGGGATGCTTTTGTCTTTATCTAAAGGAAACTCTTCAGGAAACATAGTAGGGTTAAAAGAAAATGTGTCAGTCAGGTTGAGACATATTTCAAAGATATAATTAATGTGTTTTAAAAATTAAAAACTCAAAGCAAGCAAACCCAGATAAGACTGAGAACAGAGAATACCTATTAATGTAGTGAAAATGGTAAGGGCAGAGTCATGAACATGAGGTGTAGATGCTGGTGGGAAAACATAAATAGGAGGTTGGAACATCTAGACAAAGGCAGGTCTATGGTATCCCCAGTGCAGGCCCAGGCCCAAGCAGGAGACCCTACAGCTTCACATAAAGAGGTAAACAAAGTTACCTGGAATCCAAAGATGTCCCTTCTCACAAAGGCTTTGAACAATAATATCACTAGTAGTGGTATTATGCATTACTGAATAAGAAAACAATACATACCATTTGTGTTAAAAAAAATTTATCTTCATTTTGAGATGGCATCCCATTATAGCTGAAAGACCCAAGGATTTGATGAAAAGTTATAAAAATTAATGAAAAAATTTAGGCAGCTGGATGTAAATGCTACTAAAAATTAATTTTCAAAAAATGTCCAGTTAAAAATAGAATAAAAAATTCATTTATAATATAGACAAAACCCACAAATGCTAATATGTCTATTTAAGAGTAAAGGAAAAAGTCCTATTATAAGAATTTTAAAATGAAGGTGAGCAAAGAAGCAAAGTTCTGTGAAGATATGAAGTGAGCATGACCTCAATCTGCCCTCACATTTGTGTAAAATTTTGATGCAAGTCACATTGGAGACCCAGGGCATCTCTTCCACAAAGTGCTTTCTTCAACACACACTCAGGAGCAAGGAGAGAGAGAGAAAAAGAGATTCAACACCAGTATTTAAAAATAGAAATATATGAGAAGTGCATGCATAAGCATTTACAAAAGTTTAAAGAAGAATGAACGCTGGGGCAACACCCCAACAGGCATTAGAGTTTATAGCAATGTGTAAGGCTATCGCAGGACAGGGAGGAAACTCAGTCGATGGATGTGGGAAGTCTTTGTGTATGCTGTGAATACCACTGGATAATAAAGGAGTTGATTCGGTCTATGGTAGAGCAGCTTAGAAGCAGGTGGGAAATCTAAGCATAGATACAAGGGAAGAAGGGTGGAGTACATCCAAGAAACAATATATGTAGTGGAGTACAGGTAAGACACGAGCCTTGGGGTAAGACAGATTAATAGGGATGGGTTGAGTTAAGATGTAAGAGCTAGCTAATAATAAGCCTGAGCCATAGGCCAAACAGCATGTAAATAATATAAGCCTTTGTGTGTTTCTATGGAACTGCGGGTCTGTGGTTCCAGATCTTGGGCCAGACTGGACAGAAATTTTATACAACACTCAGTGTTGGCATAGAAATGTGTGAATAAATGAATGGAAAAGAACAGAGGGGTAAACACTCCTGTCAGTATCTGTGATGTTAAAACAGGACCTGGAGCTTCTCGGGCAGAGGATAAGGGAGTTATTGACAAGTGGTCAGATGCAAGTGAGAACAGGAACTGCAGTGAGTGCTTTGGCCACTCATCATCGTACAAAATGACAGATGACTTACATATTAAGAGATATAACAAGGTTTAATAAAAAACAATAACAACCCTAGATGAAAGAGACAGTAGTTCACATAAACTTGTGAGAATGTCTGTGGAGTTCTCAGCCACAGGGAGGACATTGATATTGATGCTCAGGGATCATCAATAAAAGGTGGCAGGAGTATTGTAGGAGCCAAATGTTGGAGCGGACTGGGGAGAAACAGTATCCCTGAATGCTGTTAGCCCTATGAGCTCACAGCAGCTGTGACCAATGCCCTGCGTAACATCACCCAGTCAGCACTCCACCATGGATAAGAGGGTCAGGAGCTACTGACAGTGGATGGCTGTTAGGTGAGAGTGAATCTCTTTTCTCTCTGAGAGTTGTCTCTGGGAGGAGAGTGAGAGGCTGTGTCTAGGTAGGTATCTATCGCTATAATAGAGACCATGACCATAAGAAGCTTGGGAAGAGACGGTCCATTTCCCTTTTCCATTTCCAGTGCAGCAAGGAGGGAGGTCAGAGCAGGGGGTCATGTGGGCACCTGGCAGATGGAGCAGAAACAGAGGCCATGAATGCTGCGCACTGTCCCCGTCTCCTGTAATTTGTTCAGCCTGCTTTGTGATACAACCAGGGTCACCTGCCCTGAGGTGGCACTGCCCATAATCGGATGGAACCTCCTATCATAATCATTAATCAAGAAAATGCCCAGGCCAATCTGATGAAGGCATTGTCTCAGTTGAGGTTCCTTTTCCTCTACAATCCTACTTTTTGATAAAAACAATCTGGGTGATACGCATATGATTAAATTACATTGCATGAGTGTATGAAAATCTTAAAAAATATTTTTTAAAAAACCTGCAATGGAAAAAAGATAAAAATGATTACAGAACAGAGAGACCATATGCCCATTGCAAAATTGCAAAAATATTACTAATCAATTTAAGAGATAGAAAACCATCTAAATTGATACCAAGGAATATGAGATTTTGTCTCAGAAGAGAGAACATGAAAATCTAACTACCTGAAAATATGCTTCTCTTTTCTCACACTCAGGGATGGTAGCTAATACATGCAAATATGCCACAGCATTTTCATACACAATGTTATCACCAAGAAGCCCAGCTTCATGACTGTGCTTTCATGTGAACACTGTGTGAGGGTGGTGAGGCATTCCCATTTCTCTGAAAAGTAATGTAATAGAATAGGCAAAACTTTATAAGCTCATACTGTTTTAGTTTTATTCATATTAACAAGACAGGAGTGCCGGTGGTTAAAAAGCTGTATACAGAGCTTAAGTGTAATTTGTAGGGCTAAAAAGGAAAGCATGGGGTGGGGGCTGTGCCTGACAGGTGTGTTGTGGATGGTTGTATTACAATGAGCAAGTATGCTTACAGTGAGCATTGATCTGGGGAGATTCTCAGGGATGCTATTGCAACGGGAAGTGTTACAGTGAAATAGGAGATGTTACTTGAAAACCTTATACATATAGATTTTTCTAATCCATATAGAACATTTTCTGGGACAATTCATGTAGGAAAAAAACAGATTAATCATTCATTTTAGGAGAGTAAAACTAGAAGAAAAAAACTATCGATTTATTTTCTTAATGTATTACTTTTTATTCGCCTTGTTGAAACTCACTGCTTTTTAGGCTTCAAGTGGAAGGCAGCTGACACAAGTACCAAGGGAAGACAAAAGCCACAGTGAAACCCAGTCTGCGGTGAGCCTGGTGAACACAGCAAACCTGACCATGACCTCTGCTGAGGTCACAGAGGGACACTGTGCCTGCTCGGGACAAGAGAAAAAGGGAGGTAGGTATAAGGAGGATGCCTTGGCCTTCGAGAGCTTGTACACCCTCTACACTCAGTGAATGAAAAAAGAACAATTCACTAGGAAAATGACAAAAGACTGAGCCAATGACTAGAGGTTAAATCAGGACAAATGCCTGGCTTTTCAGGGCAGGTTGCCTTCATGCTGGAGCACCTTGTAGCAGGTTACCTGGGATTTTATTTTTTAGTCCCCCAGTGATTGAACCTAGGACCCCAAGCATGATTGAGTTATATATCCCAGATATGAGTAGCTTTTTTTTTTTTTAAGATGGGTAACACAACTAATGCCCAGGCTGTCTCCTCAAAAAGGACCTAATAAACCTCCCTTGGAAAGCAGAGGCCTGTACTGTGCTATACATGCATTCTGCCTGCCTGGCTTTCTTTGTCAAACAACAACCCACATCTGTCTAAATGAAAGGTCCCCTGTGCTTCCTCAAGCCAACAGTGTATATGCACTTCATGTGAGATTTCATTCATTAATTCAGTTTTGGCTGATATTCAAAATGTCATTGATGGATTAACAGAAATAATTTTTAATGGTTTCTCAAACATAATAAAATTTTTCATCAGTTATGATTTGATATGAAAACTTCCCCAAAAGGCTCATGTTAGTTAAGGATGGCTATTGACATAGCATATAGGGAAGCATTAGAAAACAGGGGTCACTGTGGCAGAGTTGTCCTTATCCCATCTCTCTCTCTGTATCCTAGCAACTTTGTTAAGCCCTCATCACCAGCATCACGTTCTACCTTGTCTGGTACTCAAGAGCTCTTGGACTGAGATCTCTGAAACCAGGAGCAGAGCAGACAATTCTTTCCTTAAACTGTCTTTTTCTTAAGTATCTGGCCACAGTAATAAATGCTGGCTGACACAGCACCTTTCTTCATTCTGATTTATAGCTCCTCATAATGATGAAATTTATATACTACTGTAAGTGATGCTCAAGCAATTACATGAAAAACTGTGGACACTTTGAAGGCAAATCTTTCAGATTTCTTATGACCCGGACAGCTATTTACTATAACCGCTACTCCAACACTTACACATTCCTGCTTAACAATATGACATTAAGTAGTATGTTTGAAGGCAAAAATTAAAAGTATGAAAAACAATCTCCCTGCAAAGTGTGCTTTGCTTGGGATATCATATGCCAAACACTAGCCTAGGGGATCTGTTTACGGTTGGGTTATAAAATCTGCTGGGGAGTGGGGGCAGTTGTATATAATAAACACAGAAAAGGCATCTAAACCATCATGCTTCCAAAGGAAGTCAGGCTGAAAGCGACCCAAGCACAGACTGTGCCCCACTGAACCAGACTCCCATCAGTGGCAGCTCACAACTCCAGTGACCTATAGCTCTTGACAACCTAGTCTACTGCTGTACACACAAAAGAGTGTGAGACTCAGTTTAATTCCTCTAATGGCAGTGAGTGCACATGTGAAATATCTAATAAACTGAGATTCAGGCAATCATACTAGTTTCCAGACAGACTCTGTTCTATTAACATATTATATTAGATGGTGTTAATTTAACCATGCAGACCTATGTACTCATTAATTATAATGGCTTCTGAAAACTTTCTAAAAAATTCTATATGGCACTAGAAACCTAGAAAATAGTTTTATGTCACTTAAAGTGTATAGTGTGACCTTCTTAGAGAGCCAGAAATCTGGGGTCTGTCATGACATTCTGGACTGCTAGGAGCTTCATCTTTGTTATTCCATGGCCTGACTGGATGTAGGTCACCATTGGCAGATGTTGGGAGGTGCCTCTGTGGCTTTCTTACCCGGTGTAATAAACAGGAGCAAGAGCCTTCTTTTCTGTAGCTATTTCACTCATTCCTGGCTATATAGGCAAGGAATAAAGGACATTCTTCCAAAACACTTCCCAATCAGGTGGCTCATTCTGTCACTAAGAACGTGCTTGGTTAGACTAGGCTCCTGGTATTCTGTCTCTTCAAGACAGCCACGTCCTCAATCTATTTACACAAATCTGCCTGTTTTTCTGAAGACCAGCATTTATTTAGGCTTCTATTCCTACATAGCATTCCTACATCAAAAATTATGTATATAAACTGACTTTGGATAGTGTTGTCAGTATTTCTTGGGTGTAAACATTTATTTTTCATCACTAACACCTGGTACTCAAAGACTATATCATGACTTGGCTGGCTATCTATGAGCCCATCTGTGCAAAGATGGCCAAATGCCTGTTCAGAGTTGGCCAGGCTCATGTCCTACAACACATGGGTGCCAGGCAATGATGAGTTTTGATGACCTTCATAACCCTCTGAAAGTAATAGAGCTGACTGAAAATTATATATGATAATAAAAGGTGATTCCAGGAACACATAAATTACATTAAAATAACATGAAAATGGACATTTATATGGTGGTTCTAAAGCCCTTTAAACATATAATTTTGTCTTGTTTTCCTTTACGAGGATTTGGGGGAAGCACACGTTTTACTGTCTTGGACAGGAGGAGGAAGCTGCTTTCACAGTACCTTCATGAGAACCCATGGGTAAGCAAGGCTGGAGCTTGCTCCTTTCTGCCTACTTATCAGCCTGGACTCCTTGTGCACACTGATAAGGTGTGTGTCCTCAGTCTCTATTTCTGCATGAGGGGCCAATTCAAAACGTTTCATTTGACTGCGCCTCCTAACAGACCCAAAGTATGTATTCTTAGTATCCTGTAAACCTCCATGAAGGAAGGACAATGTATTAGCCACACATATGAAAACCACATATTTTGACATAAAAACTCATTTATGTGATTGGCCAAATGACTATATCTGTTTGATGGCCAAGGGCAACTTTAGCTGCCAGTGTCTGCAGAGCAAGTCTGTGTGAGACAGAGCTGTGCAGCCCTGTCCTACCTTTCTGCCCAGGCTGCTTCCTTAGCTAAGTTGCTCTGTTCTGCTGAAATCGCAGCACTTAAAAACCAGCATTTAGTCACACTTTCAAGGAGAGAATGTTCAAATGCCTGTGCTGGGCTCCAGGAAGGTCCCCAAATAAAAGAGAGTGCAAGACAAATCCAATCACTTTGTAAATAAATGCAGTGCAAATTTATCAAAGGACCAATTTCCAGTGTATTTCATCCCCCTCAAAATGCCTAAGCACAAATGGGATCTTCTGGGAAATCATGCGATGGAAGTAAGTGATTGATGGTGTCAGCCAGTGCTTCCGGAGAGGAGCAGAATGAATTAGAAGCCATGCTTAGGCAATTTTTCTCACAATACCACAATCATTCTTTTTGCCTTTGAGAATGTAAACCATCTTATTTTATTTTGAGCTCTTAACACAAAAGTGTTGGGAGAAAGATATGCAGATTCTCAGTGGATTTAAGAAAAGGCAAAGAGGGATTCCCAACACTTCCCACACAAAATTATTTGTACATATCTGTACCCTGCCCATATCTCAAGTAGTTCTCCTGTTAACTCCTTCATCATCTTTTCTGTAGTGAGCTATGCCATCCCACAAGCAATAATAGAGCCACAGTGTGAGTGAGGAAAAGAACCACAAAGAGGATGTGGGAAGGACATTGTGTAATCCATACCAGGAAGTTCACAGCGTGTGCTCCTATGCCCAATGGACTTTATGAGTTCCATATTACCACGTCACAATGTTCAGTTCTCAGAGTTCTGCATTTTGCACCCTACTTAGGATTATAATTACTTTGACTTAGCTTCTGAATAAATGTTTTAAGATGTGTGCCTACTTTTCTGTTTGTTTTTGACCTGTATGTCTACTTATTCCAGTACTGCTTCCCAAAAGGATCTTTTCACAGTGTTTCCTTCACCCATTAGCCAAAGGTCCTTTGACTATTTGCAGCTTTGTTCTAGAATCTCTGCTCCATTTTCTTGATTCCCTGTAGTGATGAGATGATATGACATATCTCTTACATTCTAAGAGAATGGAACTTTTTCTGAACCCACAGCCAAAGTTAAAAATACATTTTGGTGTCACCCAAAACTTGATGCTGTAATCCCACTATGCACTCAGCTGTTTAACTTGATTTTAAGAGAATACTGTAACAATTATCTTTAGTTATCAGGAATTTCCCAT
Source organism: Sigmodon hispidus (assembly GCA_004025045.1). Classification (NCBI taxonomy): domain Eukaryota; kingdom Metazoa; phylum Chordata; class Mammalia; order Rodentia; family Cricetidae; genus Sigmodon; species Sigmodon hispidus. The sequence continues at coordinate 55,575 of PVIH01000744.1, forward strand.
ATAACTAATCAACTTTTACAACTTAAACTAATATATAGCTATAATCTTAAATTATATCGTCTTCCATGTTTTTGATCTGAAAGTAATTCATGTGCATTTGCATGTATATTATGATAATTATTTTCTAGAAACAGCAAATAGGTTAAAAGCAGACTTAAAAAATCTATCATAAGTATTGAATGCAGTATAGAGATATTACTTGATAAACAATGATGTTTGCAATACTGTTTGCTATCTGGGTCAGCTGCGGGTCAGCTAGAGGCTATGACTAAATCACTTTTAAAGTTCTGTTAAAGATTTCTGCAAAGTATTCCTCATCTTTTTCCCTATGGGACACTTTCTGTGCTGTTCCATAAAAGAGAGAGCAAAGTCCTTTGTTAGGAAGACACACACAAAGACTCAGAAAAATACACAGTGCAGACACACAGGGGCAGACACCAGGTCGGGGATAGGGAGCAGATTCATAAGACAGCCTCCATACTCATGCAACACACAGTAAGAAAAAAATTCAAATCTGGGCTCACTCTTGGTTAAATGACAACAAGGGGAAGTGTTTTGATTTCTTCCCTTGTGCAACACTGCCATGTTATTGGTGACCAGAAGTTTATTATTAATATGATCAAACCTACAATAATTCCTTTATTTTTTGCATGTTATCATACTTTTGATTATTACAGATTTATAGTAAGTCTTGAAATTGTGTAGTTTCAGTCATTGACTTGGTTCTTTTTCAGTAGTTTGAATTATTTGCTCCTCCATATAAACTCCAGAGTAAGTTTCCCAGTATTTATAGGTTAACTCACTGGGAGTTTGAGTGTGGTAGCATTTTAATCTGTGCATCAAGGTGGGAGTAGCAGTCATTTTGGCAATATTGAATTTTCTTATCCACAGCCATGGATATTCATTTATCTAGTTTTAGTTCTCTAATCAATTTTCTCACACTGATTTTTTATACATATCATGAGATATGGATTCAAATCTTTCATTTGGGGGTTGCTGACATAAATATCGCCCATTGAATTCAAGCTTCTCTCATTCATTGGCCCATGTAGGAAAGAGGTTGACTTTGTCATATTACCTTATATTCTGAAACCTAGCTGTCATACTTACCAGTCCTGAATCTTCATTCTTTTCATTTTATATGTACACAGCTAAGGTATTTATGAATAATGACAGTTTTGCTTCATTCTTCCAAATGTTGTGCCTTCTCTCTGATTGTCTTCACATTGTACATACAGTAGTGTCAAAAACAAGTAATAAGGAAACCCCTCATGTTTGCTCCCGATGATGGTGAAGTCATTTCTAGTCTCTTATCATGAATGGCAGCTATTTATGTCTATTTCCTTAAACATCTTCACAAAGTTGAGGACGTTTGGCCTCTCAGTCTGCTGAGAGCATTGCATAGATAATTATTATTATGAATTGTTATATTTTGTCAGATCTTTTACCACACTGTCTACCATCAGATGTAGTTTTCATAAATTTGTTCATTGATGTATATTAGTGTTCAAGAGAAATATTGGTCTGTGGGTGGTTTTTTTTTAAATTATTTAATATAAAGGCCCTTTCTGATTTTTGTATTTTGGTGATTCTGACATCATAGAATCAGCAGGTAGCCTTCCTTTTAAAAGAGACTAGATTGATGGTAACATCATATCCTTAAAAGGATGACAGAACTTACCAATGATGTTTTCTCTTTTGAAAACTTACTTTTCATTTATGCCAAATCTTCCATAAATATAGACATACTCAAAAGACATGCTTTCTCCTTTGTGAGTTTTAGCAGCTGGTTATTTCAGTAACTACTGCATTTCACCTAGGTATCAATGACATAGACACAGAGCTGTTCAAATATCTATTATCCTTGTGATGTCCACAGACCTGAAGCAATAGCCCTTTTTCTTCTGATCATACTAATTTGTATCTTTGTCCACTGTGTCTATTATTTGGACTACATTCTAATTGATATGACTGTCTAGATAATTTGCGTTCACTGTAATTGATTATATATTTTGATTTAGATTATATTTTATTACTTGTTATTAATTTGTCCAATATATCAGTTTTTCTTTTATCTTTTATATGTTTTCTGTTATTTTTTGTGACTGCATGTTATCTTCCTTCCTGGCTTTCTAGTTAATTGTTTGTTTGTTATTGTGGTGACTGGTTTGGAATGAAGAGTATAAACTATAGAATACTTTAAAAAAACTTATCAGGGTCTGTTTTAGAGCTATTTTTTGTTTTGTTTTTGTTTAATGTTTGTTTTAAGACAGAATCTTCTCTAGCCCAGGCAGGCTTGAACTTGATATGTAGCCAGGGATGTCCTTGAACTCCCTATCTTTCTGTCTCCATTTCACAAGAGTTGAGATTACCAGCATGACCACCATGTCTGGGCAAAGCTGTCCCACTGGAATGCAATGCAGCAAGTGCAGGTCTGGGTCTTTGCTTCTAAACCTTTAAAGTCCACATTTGTTGGCATGATTTCACTCTGTCCAATGTCTGTACCTCCTCCTCTCCTCCTCGCCACTCAGCAGTGTTTCCAGACACTAAGTAGTCACTCCAGAAATGCAGGAACTAAACTGAATACATCATCTCCACTGGGATATGAAAAACAATGGATAAAAAAAAAATCCCGCTCTGTAAGCTGATGCTTCCTTTGAAAGATGAGTCCTCCAACAATATAAACCTAACTCAGCACTCAACAATGTGGACTAGCTATGGTCTTTCCTACCTATTATCCACTAGCTGGCGACCCTCTTGGGGACACAAGCTGACTTCACACTGTGGAGTGCAAGTCCCATGTCATGTAGGCTAGCCTGATTGATTGTGCATCTCACCCCATGACAGCCATCCTCCTGCCTCACTGGGATGGCCTCCCTGTGTTCTGTTCTATCTCAAGTGGCCTCCCAGTGGACACGTCACACTCTTTCAAGGCCATCCCAGGCTAATTTCTACTACGGCTTCTTGGTTAGCAGATATGACAAACAGTTATTGAATTGCCTTCCCACTGCATCTCCTACCGAGATCACAAGGCCCATAAAAGGTCATGGCCTCTTCTCTTCACTATAGACTTACAAAACTTATGACGGGCCCGAGTGCCTAATAAATGGGAAGCATGCTTCACAGACACTATCCAAACCCTGCACATATTTAGGGACACAGTGGAAAATAGACCTTTAAAAACCATTTTAACTTTGTCTGAGAATCCATGCTCCTATTATTTATTTCTCTGCATGTAAGGAAGAATTTATTAAATTTGAGATGTCACTGGTAGAGTATGGCATAGCGAGTGGCCATTTAGAAACAGCATTGAAGAAAGAGTTTTATCTCAATACAATAGAGTCTACAGAATTTCTTACTTATTTCTAAGAGCTTGGTGATAGTAGTTACTAATAACAGCAACAGGGTGTCCACAGGCAGACTAGCATGCACATGTCAGGCAAGAAATCAGAGTGCCTGCAAGAATCTCAGAAACCCTGGGAGTCACTTTAAAGCAAGACACATGTTTATATGGAAAATTTGTCACTCTACTCCAAGAAATGAAATATACTTTCCAAATGTAGTTGAAATGAAAAAAGAAAAGATAATAAAAAGGAAATGAGAGTGGAAACCACTAATGAAAAGCCAGGCTTAATGGGTGAGAGTTTGTTCTGCAGGCTTTCTGAGCACACACTAATAGGTGCCACTTAAACTGTGGATGACAGAGTCATCAATTAAGTTTTATAGCAGAACTGAGTGAGAAATCAATCAGCAAAATATTAGTGATCCATCTGCTCATCACAACAAATTCTGGCAGACAACATTATTACCTTAATGATATGATACTGGAAAGGGGTGGGAAGAGAGAGAGGGAAATGGCTTAGTATCTCCCAGAGGCATGCAAGATGGTCCAGATCAATTTGGATTTACAGCTATCCAGAGTTCTCTATAATAACCTCATTCCACAAACACTAAATTTTGAATACCTTTTAAAAAACCAGACCCAATATCAATCCCAAAGTACCAGGTGCTCTATTTATGTGTCGCTCTGAGATAGCTGACTGAAAGGCTTTTTCATACACAGGCCAAGTGTGGAAATTAGAGCTGTGGATGCCTTTTCAGATGTCATGGGGGAGTATTTATAAGATGCCTCACACTTAGGCAAGATGCTAAAATGAAAAATGAAGTTCAACTAAAAAAAAATTATAAAGGGAAATGAGGCATAACTGGATTGTCTAAGACCAAAAATTTGAGTTTACTTTGAAGGGAGGTAGGAAGTTAGAATTGTAAAGTTTACTGTGCAAATTCCAGCAAATTCTCAAGAGTTGCACAAGTCCATAAATAAGAGAAAAAATATATACAATAAGGCACCATAAAGTAACACATAGGAAAACAGTGTTGACATTATCCAGGATAACTGCTTCTCGTCTACCCAACCCAGCCTGTATGCTCCTATGCCTGCATCTGCCCCAGGAGGCTCGTCCATGAAAGCTGCACCAACCCTGGTTGGTTTGGGATATTGGGGGTACCTGTCAGAGAATGAGGTACCTTTAGTTACTGGTTTCCTAGACTTGGCTGAGAAATGGATGCTGAAGCCAAGAACATACTTTTCAATATTGATTAAAACCAAAACCAAAACAACAAACCTAAAATCTCTCACCAGATAGAAGTTGCAACAGGAATCTGAACAGTCTGGGGGATTAATGAGCCCTGAGCTAGAAGCTGAAATGTGAAAAGTATCAAACTCAGCTACTACCCTCAGTGTTCCCAAGATTTCAAATCAAATTCTGTGTGAGCCAGACTCCAAGTTAAAACACACACAAACAGGCAGCGGAAATACAAACAGAAGAAAGGAAAATAAATCCTAAGTGCACATGAGTAAAAGATACCATGGCCATCCCTGAAAATAAAGAAGTTGTTATCCTAGCAGGAACTATATTGATGTAGCCCTCTGGCAGCATGGATGAATGGGAATGGGGGGGCACCTAGATAAATTTAATTTCTGTACACTAACAACAATCCCCTTATGATACAGGTATTGAAGACAACGAACATTGAGAGAATTCCATTATCTGCTTCATCAAATGAGATTTTTATCTTTGAACTGTAGTGGTCCAGGGTGTCTGGCCTTTGGACAGCAGGACACCATTGTTGGGAAGTTTGCTGGGGTGTTTGCAACTATCCAGGGATACAGGTGGCTGGCAGACACAGGGCAAACATGTCTGATTGATATAATTTGCATCAACAATTCCCATGCTAGCCCAAAGTCCCACCCACACCACATTTGTATGTGTACTCTTTCAGGGCCCTGTGCTCTGAACATGATCTTTCCTTTCTTTTCATGACCATGAGGTTGGTTTCCTGTGGGGCATAAGCCCATGACTGTGAGCAGTATTCCTCAAGTAAGGGTTTGATATTTCCTTAGGAAATGCGTAACACTGATTCGTCTCAACATTTCAACCCTGACCATTTAGCTGAGGTAGTCTCTGGCTCCTCTTCTTCTTTCTTTCCCACTCTCCTTCCCTGTCTCGCCCCTCCCTCCCTCTAGCCTTCCTTTTTTCTCACAGCCAGGAATTTACCCTGTAGCCCAGGCTAACCTGGAGTTTGTGACTTAGCTTCTTGTGACAAGCATGTACCATCCTGCCTGCCCATTTTCCCTTTTCTTATAAGTAGATGTCTTCTAGGCAGACAATTACATTTGTACAGTATCTTGCTTTAATAAATTGGCTGCTCAGTGGTTTTACCAGCCAGTGATGATTCCCATCCAGGTCTCTCATTCATGGGACAACTGGAAAATTGCGATTTTTCATATGCATCTTTCCTCCTATGTCTGGAATTGCATGAAGGGGAGGAGGTCATTTAACTATGTTATACTCTTCATAGGTTATATTGGTGTGAATGCATGGATTCCTTCTTCTTCGGAGTAATGTCTTCATTATAAATTCTATTATGTACTTTGGTGTAGATCCAGGATCTTGGGGCGGAGTCTGCTTTCCCTGCCCTGACCCTACCCTACATTCCACCATTCCTCTAAGAAGCTCTTGTGCTTTCAGTATCATGTGACAGTCTCAAAAATCAAACAAGACAAAGCCAAGCTCACAGGTGGGAGAGTTCAGGCTGCCTGGAAGTCAGAACTGGGAGACACATTACTCAGGAAAATGTCTATCTCTATGGTAACCTAAGTTCATAGGAGATTAGGATGCAATAAAACAGGGAAGAGCATTTTTAGACATCTCCCCTTAAGTCTCTGGAGAGAAATCTGGCTCTAATCATTCTCAACACTTTTTTTTTTCTTTTAGAAATTTAGAGTATCTACAGTGCATAGAAAGAGTTACAGAATCAATAACCCAGTCATGAGAAAAAACAAAAAAACTAGTTAAACCTACATTTACCCTGACTAATGAGATGTTGGAAAGGAATCTGTCTTTAAATTCTTCCTTCGCTCCCTCCTCACCAAGCCATGCTACTCATCTGTAATACCGTGGCATATATTTTTTTGTATTTATTATCTATTTTAGGCTTTGATTCTCCTCTTTCTTGATTCGTTTTTTCAAGATGGATAAGATTTTATATTCATAAAGGTCACATTAAACAAATGGAAATTCCTGGAGTACCCCTTTCCTCAGGTGGAGGCTGGCAGGCACCTCCAGCCCTTGTCACGGTGTCTTGTTCAGGACTTACCCTCCCATATGCTCTATTACAATCAGTAGATAAATGGTGAATGACTTGCTTTCTTTTCTGAGGGGTTCAGTTGTTGGTTAGGAACCCTCATGTAACTTCCTAGCCATTCCTCAGTAACAGCAAAGGCTCCCCTGAGGAATCTGTAGAGACTCTGTCCACCCCACCAGGACCAGATAGCTGCCTGGCACCCCACAGCTCAGTGAAGAAAGCAACTTAGAAAGAGCTGTCGGGGCAGGGGTGGTGGTGGTGGTGTCACACTCACTCATGTTTTTGTTCCTGCTTCTCTGCTTCCAGAGGACTTGGGGTGAGATCCCCTTTAGGTATTACTAATCTCTGAGGACACACCCCAGGGTGACCTAGTCTACTTAGATTCATTCCCACTGGTGTTCTATCTATAACACTCTATCTTCTCCACAGTGAGATAATCCTGGCAATTGCACAACCGACCTATAGTCAGGGATGCTGCTCCAAGGAGAGAAAATGGAACAAAGGGGAGTGGGCAGGTGGCATGTGCTACAGGATGTAGATGACTCAGAAATTAAAGTGCTGGCCATGTAATCAGCAAGTGTTTGGGCCAAAGATCAGATCTGTAAAACTCACATAAATGCTAGATGGGTACAGTAGTCCAGGTTTCACAGGCTGAGACAGGGAGTCCCTGGGGTAGGCTGAATAGTCAAACTGGTTTGGTGAGATGTGGGTTTAGTTAAAAGACACTGCTTTAAAGAACACTTCAGACAGTGACTGAGAATGGCTCAGGTCAACATGTAGCCTTCCATATGTAAGCATGCACAAATGTGCTCCCATGAACATCCCCCCCAAACTACTCATGAGAAAATCAAAGGAGAGAGAATGAGCATTTCCCCATCAAGCATCCCACTCTAAGACCTGGTCCTTCAGCTCTCCAGCTGGATGAAGTCCTAGTAAGTTTCTCTTCACTCCTATCAATGAGATAAAATGTGATCTGGCAATATGACTTACATTATGATCTATAACTGACTCACTAGTCTACACAAATCTTTTTCACAGCTGTATAGTACTTTGTTGAATTGTTATACTCTTTTAGTTTTAAGCAAGCCCTACTTTCTAGTGCTTAGTTACAATTACTTTTTGTGTAGGTATAATATCATTAAAAGGTGGTAACACTCATATTATTATAGAAAAGATACATTTTAAAACACAGTCCTCTGAGTAAATATAGCTGGATTTCAAAAATAGAAATACTTACAGTCAGCCCTTCCAGTAAGTGATGCCAGCTCTTCAAATATATTGTCTAGTGTTTTCTTCAGTAAGAGTCATGGGAAAGATTTTGCTGACTGTGAGTTCTAATATTTTATGTTAACAAATCACCAAATAATAAAGTGAAGGGAAAGTGCTTACATAATCACTTCACTCTTGGGAGGGGAGAGAAGCTTTGGGATCATAGATTACTTTTTTCTTTTTTTTTTTTATTTTCTTGCATGGTGAACAGAAGCTCATAGAAAATAAAAAGAGACACCAGTCACAGGCAGTCACAAAAGGAAAGCCAGCATGGCAGTCCTGACCTGCAGATAGACATGGACAGCCAGCTTGGGGCTGTAACAGCCCTTACAAGGGCCAAGAAAAGCACAGTCTCATTTACCTAAATGGCATCTGTAAGCCCCATTCTTACATCTGAGGCCTATTTTCAATAATTTCCCCTTCCTTTCTCCCATCCCTTACCACCTTTAACTGCTCACCTGGATACTCTCTGAAATTGAGGAAAATTGACATGTATTTTACAAGATTTGAGCTGCAAAAATTGGGAAGTTATTCAGATATGAAGAGCATAATGTAGAAAAGGCCTTGTGTAAAAAAATAGCAAGCAGGGAATGTCTGCATCTTATGATGAGAAGCATGGATAGGTATATGTTACAATCAATATAGAAAGCCAAGGTCAGAAATCAAAGGTAAACGGCACACTTGTGGAAAGTCTGTGCTTACACAGGGGATATTCTATCCTTAGAGATGGAAATCAATTTATTCTAAATTGACTGACATTCGTTTACACAAAACAGAACCTTTCTACAATAGAGCATAAACTGACAAGATAAGCATTCATTCTGAGCTTGGAAAATGGAAAAGAACAGCTCAAAACTGCCAAGACAAAGGTCTCCATCTGGCATTTCAAATTTACTGATATTTTATGAAAGTCAGTTTTATGTTATAGGGCAATTTGCTGCCAAAGAAAATAAAAGGTGGGAGTAATTCTTAGATATAAAAAAAGAGTGAATCTTTGCCGAAGGTGACATAACTGCTTCTTTGAGATTCTTCTCTGCTAGCCACAGGCATCCCACGTAAGGTTCTAACTCAAGGTAATAGGCTCAGCACAGTGTGCATAGGGTAGGGAAATACTCAGCATTTTGTTTCCGTCACACACTTTCCGCATAAAGTGGGACTTCACTTGGACCCACCAGCCTGCCCCATTGGAAAAAATACACTCTGAAGTAAAACACAAATTTCCCATTCTGTTAACAAAGTTGACCCCGTTGTTCCTTTGTGGTCTGGGTAGGTTGCTGTGAAATGTTGGTCCCTGTTGGCCTGGCTCTGCCCTTCTTGAACTGTCAGTGGCTGTAATTCCGCCAAGGAGACCCACACAAGATTGGGTTCATTTTTTTATGGAGTGAGGTGATGGACTCCTGACATTTAGCCCTTTGCCGAGGATTTATGGGCATTTAATACTTGATGGGTGAGAGTTAATTTTCATTAGTGGTATTGTCTGTGTTCTTTGTAACAATCCCTCACCCGTGTTCCACTAAGTAATCCAACCAGCATCACCAATTCACAAAGGTATGCTTGATTTTCATTTGTTTGCTTGTTTGTTTGTGTTGTAGGTGCCTCATCTGGGCTGAGTACATATTAGTTCAAGACTCATCACAGAAAGCTCACAAAACATTAAAAGTGAACTGTTTACTCAGCTCCTCTGACTCCTCCTGGCCAAATGTCTTCATCTCCCATCTTGAAAAAGAAAGAAGTCTAGTAAACATGCCTGTGGTTGGGGTGACAGTGAGAAGCAGAGTATTAGAAGGTCAGTTAGGTCACCTGGAACACTCTTCTTATGACTGGTCCTACCCTGCTTTTGTCAATATATGATACACTTTAGGGGAACAATGACATTTTCACAGGGGTCACCTAAGACCATTGGAAATATATTTACATTATAACTCATAACAATAAAAAATTACAGTAATGAAATAGCTAAGAAAATAATTTTATGGTTGGGGTCACCATAACACAGAGAACTGTCTTAAAGGGCTGCGGCATTAGGAAGGCTGAGAATCACTGGACTAGAGAGGTGGGGGTGACAGACATGTACCAAAATGTACCAACCTTGGCTGCCAAAAGCTACCACAACCACAAAGTTCTTGTAGGAAACTGAAAATATGGGTCCTACGTATTCCTTCTCACAAACCAGCTCAAAAAATTTCCATTATTAAGTACATAATTTTTTAAAAAAATATTGAAGATCACAGGATAAAGAGAACCTTTAGGGTCTTACATGTTTGAGCATTGTGTATTATTCTGTTCAGCTTTATTTCCCACTCACAATCTCCAAATCAAATCTAAGCGTGGCCCCATGTGCATGTAGTCTTTCACTAAAAGAGTAGACAGGTGGATTACAGATTAGAGACCAACCTAGGCTTCATAGTAAAAACTTGTCACAAAATACAAATAAAACAATTATAATAATTATCATTTAAATGTAGATAGTCAGAAACTTAGTGTGGAGACATTTTTAGGAGTTATTTCCACACAGTAGTTAAAGTCTGTGCTCACCAAATGACTTTGAAATTAAGCTGTAAGAAATTTGGCTAAGTAGATTTAGAAGCTCTAAACCAGGCCTCGTTTCCACCTCTGTAAATAAGGAAAGTGACATTTACCACACAGATATCCTGCCACAATTCAGTATCTGATGCTATCAAGTGGGCAAGGTGGTCTGTAATCACTGCCATGTCAGACATACTATGTGGAAAACGCCGGTTCAGGCAAATGAAAAATCAACCCTTCCATCAAGGTTGAGCAATTCAACAATTAAATGCCAGGGTAATGCTTACTATGTGACAGTTGATACGGTCATTCTTCATGTCAGCACAGTTTTGCTCAGTGGACAACCAACAACACTCGCTTCTGTATCTAATATTAATTTGGCATTTCTCTAATGCAATAAAAGACCCTCAATGAAAATCGAATCCATCATTTTCTGAAGCTTTGTCTATCCCAGTAAGAGACCAGAGGCCTTTTCAGTTCATAGTTAACCTTCTCATTTACTAGGCCTTGTTTTTTTCCTGCTAGACAAATTGTATTCATCTTAAAATAAACTAATACCCAGTGTAGATGGAGAAACCTGTTGTCTCACTGTGCCCTGCTGGGGAAACTGGTTGTCTAAGCAATGGTTGTAGGGCCCTGTAGGAACAGTCTGGAATGGAGCAGGGGTTCTGGTACCTTCCAGAGAGAGAGGCAATTAGGCTTGAGGCATAATGTCAAGTAGAAGACAGATGAGGAGAATGGACTAAAGTTTTAGTCCTCGGAAACACGGGTAAAGGCAGACTACCTTAACCAGTGATAAGGAGAGCCATGCTCCAGTTTGCTAGAGGAGACTGTATTATAAAACATTAATTTTAAAAAATATTTCCGGTCCTTAATGGTAAATAAACAACTATAATCCTGACAGACGCCTAATGAGGCCTGCTTTAAAAATACAACATGAATGATTAATAATTAGCATGAAAAATTAAAAGGTATAAACTGATAATTTTAATGATTTATAAATGTGACCAACTTTTTGTAATTGTCTCTAATATTCCTTGTAGATTAGTTGACTTTTCTTACTATGATAATAGAAGCCCTTTGAGAACTAACCCGTAAATGACAAGCATCTGAACTAGTGAGACTACCATGGGATGGTTTCATTGTTAACCCTAATGTAAATATGACAATGTTAAATGATGTGCTTATACATTATCATGTTTCATCATAAGCCTCAATGCCCTACTTCCATGTTTTGGCTATCATGTCACACACTGAAATATACACATTTTTGTTTAAAGCACTGTGTACTTCTATCTAGCTGCTCTAGTGTACCTTATTCAAAGTATCCAGTGGATCATACAACTTTTTAAGATACCCTGGCAAGGCCAGAGCCCACCATGGTTATGAATGTCAAGGTTCCATCACTAGATAGACTTTGATGAGAAAAAAAATCAGCTTTGTAGAGATGAGCAAGTGACTTATCTCTTCGGGGTTAATTGCTAAGTCTTTAACCACATGGCCTTTCTTCCTTCTTATTCTCCTTTCTCCTGGCTCTGGAGGAATGTCTCCTTAATAACAGAGCAATGAGCACTGGTGTTCTCCATGCAGCCTTAGAGTATTTAGCACTGTGTAAGGCGGGGCTCAGGTGTGTGAGGAGCACACAGAGGGGAATAGAAGTGGTCCAGCTCTGGCATGCCTAGGTGCAGCCTCACACCTCAAAAGATGGGTTGAAAGGTACAGTCCAGAAGGAAGTTCCTGGTAGCCTGCCTGCCAGGCACAGATCATGAGGATGATGAGTAGAGATGTCTCCTCCCACGACACTTGGGCTTCCTGCTCCGATGTGTAACTGATCTGTTGACAGGACCTTGCTGAAGAGTGCTTTGTAGTTTCAGAGACCTGGAATTCAGGATGGATGGATGGACCGACAAACATTTCTCTGGGTATAGTGTATAAGAACAACAAATGATAGCAACTCCTAATCTGTGGCTCCACATAAGCTAAATGACCTCATTTATTCACAAACAAGAAGTACTTTTTCTCGGCCTTAGTCCAATACTCCCAGCCCTATGAACACAGTGTCATCATTTTCATCATAGGCCCCAGGGGGGCGGAGCTTTTTCCTGTGAAGGGCAGTGTATTCTCTTATCTGTCGGGTGAGAGGGCTTAGGAGGGTTTGATGAACATGCTTGGGACACAGGACTAGGACCATTTGTCACATAAGTGCATCAAGTGACCACGTCACTCAAAGGATAAAGATCAAAGGATAAAGATCAAAGAAAGGATAATACATATGAAGTCTTCAAAAGACTGATCTAGTTTTCAAGAAGTGAATGTTTTTTCTAGATGTTCTTTTACAGATAATACTTTAAAAAACACATCTCTTTGAACATCGCAGAGTGAATGATGGAGCTAGAGGGGCTGATATTCTAAACACACTGGGTTTTTCCTTACGGTTGTTGTGTTACAGTCTCAAGTTAGGTAAGGGACAGATATGGAAGAAAGCAATGAAAGTGAAGAAAAACTTTTTTTAAAATAATTAAGATTTGAATTTCAGGTTCAAGACTGCTTTACATGTGTTAAAATTAGGAAAACAGAATGATTTCGTCATATACTGACCTTTTATAGGTTTTTATAGCATTCCTACACTTTAAAATTTGTAAATGTGTCTAAAGAACACTTTGCGCTGGCTTCTGTGAAGATATATATTTTTTATGTTACTTCACAAGAAAAGATAACAAGATTATCATATGATTAATAATTGGAGATCCCAGACAAAGGTGTTAACTACTTAAAAAGCTGTTTTATGGTGCTGACTCCTCCCTTACTTCCTTCTGTGCCTGGCCCTATCAGGAACAGCTTCCTGCTGAACTTCTAAGACCATGAAGACCCAACCAGTGTTAAGCACTAGTTGATCTGAGGCTTCCATTAGCAAAGATCTGAACTCAATACTCAATAGCCACTTTATTCTGAGTACTAACTGTGAATACCTCAATGTCAAGTCCTCCAAGTATGTGTCTTGGTGTAGACGCATCTCACATTTTTTCCAAATATGGGTAAAATCAGGTCTACCTATACCCATGAACCACTGGTTTTCTACTGATTGTGTGCTGTGTCTGATTCCTGTCATTTCAGCCGCAGATCTGCAAAGTTACTTCATTTTGCTTTCCATGAAGTGTGGAAGGTAAATTTTACTAGGGTGACAGTAAAAGCCAACTTGATGTTCTCAGCCACTTCTCTCCCTGGTCACCATGTTGAGAGAATGTTGTCAGTGGCTCCTGTGGTTTCCTTGAAATACAGAAGCCACAGTCAGAGACAGAGGTGTGGGGCGCAGGGGAAAATCTGAGGCTACAAACTACTGAGGTATTCAGAGGGATGCTAACAGCTCACTGTGGCAGAGCAGATATGGCCTTCTAGTCTCCTTCATGTTCTGAAGCCCATCTGAACATTGTGAGGTATCACTTCCCCAGCTCCTCATGTGCATGTCCATGTGCATGCTACCAGTTGAGAAACTATCTGTGAAGGTGCAGATACAGTGTCTTCCAGGGATACTTCAGTTACATGGTTATCACTCTGTATTTGTGAACTGAGACACTCTACTGGAACTCTTCAGAAAGACTCAAAATTGGGGTCTCCATCCCAGTGCTGCTCCTTCTGCTTTGGATAAGCCTCTAACCTGCAGACTGGTGGTAGGGCACATCTCCAGGCTATAGTATACTTCAACTGTCAACTACCTCAGCTTTCCAGGAAGAGATGCCTTCATTACAAATGCCCTAAGACCCATTTTAATCAAGATATCTACAAGCTACTATAGTTAGAAATTTTCTTTCACTAGACAGTGAAGCTTCACAAGAACATGAGTGTGTACTCAGATGTCTGTTTTCTATATACTTGAAATGGGCATCAAACTATAATAAATAGTAATGACTTAAGGGATAACTGTCCCCCCTGGAGGCAGAGGCAGGCAGATCTCTGTGAGTTCGAGGCTGGCCTGGTCTACAGCGTGAGTCCTAGGCCAGTCTCCAAAGCTACAGAGAAACCATGTCTTGGAAAAAACAAAACAAAATAAAAGATAATTGTCCCATCCTGTTGTAGGCTCCACAATTGTGTACATTAAAAAGATTTCGAATATCTTCATATCACAATAAAATGACATATCTTTGGAAAAGAAATGTAAGCAGAGCCACTCTGCTTGAGATTGCCATTGCTATTTCTACAACAACCAATTAAAGATCTTGTCTTCATGCTCTTTACACTTCATATAAATTTATTTTAAGATTATTTTAAAAAGTGTGTGTGTATGTATGTGTTGGGTTTGCATACCTGAGTGCAGTGCCCTATGGTGACATCTAAACCCCTGGGGCTGCAGCTACAGAAAGTTATGAGATTGTGGTTTCTTGGAAACAAACTTGAGTTTTCTATAAGACCAATAAATACTCTTAACTGCTGAGCCACCTCTCCAGTGCTATGGGTTCACTTTAAGAGTCCCATGTTTTAATATACTCACATATGCTCACAAGTTCTGGCAGTTAATCTTGGCTACCAGCTTGCCTGGGTTGCCACTTCTTCCACAGAAGGAAGACCCAAAGGAAGTGTGGGCTGTCCCCTTTGGGCCCAGGCTGAATAAATGTGGGAAGACAAAATCCATCTTAGTAGGGGGACACTCTCATTGTGAGACAATAATAAAATTTCTCTCACATAAATTGCTTCTTGTCAGACTTGTATTCTCAGCAGAGAGAAAGGTGACAAATACACAATTCACTATTATGTAGTTCAATGTGTTTTAAGTTGCTCTGGTCATTATCCTCCAGAACATTCTTCCTTCTGTTGCTTTAATTTTCAGTCTGTCCTACTGGCATGATGACCTTGCTGCATTCTTGTGTAGAAATGCACTTCCCACCCCACCCGTGAATAGCTTTTACCTTATTGAGAAACTAAAGAAAAATGATTAGCTTACTCAGGAGTCAGTTCATGTTTTTAATGTCTGCTAAGTTTGCTGACCATGCCAATTAACAGACACATATGTTCATAGTATTCCATATAGCATATATGTTATTATACCCAGTATAGTTTTTCTGGGTTTCTCTTTCTCACAAGACCGTGACTACCAAATTACAAAGTACAGCATTAGTGCTTCTATAAACCAAGACTCTATTGTGGTTTATGATCAAGATCCCAGATTCTTACATTGAGGGTTTGTGAAAGTGTATGTGGGAGGTGTTGAAAAATGTAGCAATGGAGAAAGGTTTCTGGACATGAGATACTAATTCACAGTCAAACATGTAATGAATTTAAGATGCTCCTGGCCATGCCCATCTGTGGTGTATAGTGCATCTTTGGTGCAGCCTTGATTCTGAACATATAACATGCATACTTTGCACAGCACAGGCCACAGCACACCATGCCACAGGACGCTGCTTGAAACACCTGGGCAGATTCCAGGATATTATATGTGAGGAATAACAGTGCTTTTCTGGTCTTGTAGACAATAGTGACTTTCACACTTTCTCACCATGTAAGAATCAAATCAGGACATCTTTAGACTGTAATATGTTAGAGTGCTTAGTTTTAAAAATTGCTGTTTGAATTGGTGACTTGTATTTTGGCTTAAGTTTGGGACACGTTTCTAACAATTTCTGAAATGACCAAGATTTAATTCCGTGTACAAAATGCATGAGCATATCTATCTCATTAGTATGCAAATTTGCTTTCCTTGTTATTAAAGGGTACAATTATTTGTATAGCAGGTAATTATAGTAAAATCATCTCCCTTATGTTGTATTATCAGTAAATGCTTGGCTGTCACACCAGCCTCAAGTCAGAATATGTTAGAGTGCTTAGTTTTAAAAATTGCTGTTTGAATTGGTGACTTGTATTTTGACTTAAGTTTGGGACACCTTTCTAAGAATTTATATGAAATTATAAATGAAAGTTTCCTGGCCAGAAAGGTCATGAGTAGGGAATTTTCTAGCCTGTCAGGTGAGATGGGGATAAGGACAGGGAGCAGTAAGGGAGGGGCAGGAGAGGTAAAGATGCCCTAGTGTGGTGTTGAAGCCCTTCCTTACATAGGAAATGAACTCTGTATAACCCCTCTAACCCAGACCCTGAAGTAAAGTGCTCAGAAGCACAGAATGGCTATGTCATTAAGTTTCCTAGGGGAAGTTTTGAGAATTCCACTGTGTTCTTTCAACAGAGCCCCGTGGTACAAAATTTTGTTTGTTTATTGATGTGTTTTATCTAATACCTGGCTGTACAGTGCACTGTTGTTTTAACTTGATAGCAAGTGGGAAGCAATGCTACTTTAAAAATTGTAATCAGTTTTCTGTCTCCTACGTGGTGGTCACTTCAATTCCCCCTTTGAAACAAGTATGCAGCGTTTTGAGTCAAGCTACCAAAATGGACATTTTCCTTAACAGCAAATGAAAGTCAAGTGCCTGCTCTGAAAGGGAGCAGTTTGGGATCATGCAGAGGCAGGAGCCGTGGGGTACAGCTTTACAGATTTTCTCTTTTTTGAAGCACAAAGCCCTGGGCCCCAGATGCTGTGTGCTCCTGGGGAGATGTGCCTGGACACAGAAGATTTCCTCTAAGAAAGAAGCTGCTTCTTCAAAGGCTCTATGGGATGATATGCACATGTTTTAATGCTCTAGGGCCTGAGGTAAGATACCAGCCAGTGAGCTGAAAGAGGAAGATGGTACTCGGTTACTAAGGAGCTCAGAACCTCTGCAGCTTCAGCTTGGGACAATGGGCAGTTGGAGGCCTGAGGCAGACATCAGTGCTTCAAATTTGCAGCCACCAGCAAGGACAAGTATAGACACCTCTGTTGAATGTGGGTGACAATGATCAGTAGCAGCTCTCAGGGAGAGGCTAGCTAGGAAAGGAACACAGTAGTGGCACCATGCTGGCTAAAGAAAGACTATGTCCGGTGCACATTATAGCAGCTCTTTGGAAAGTGCCTCTGATATGTACTATGTTTGTGTTCCTGGTAAATTTTTAAATGGTTGTACAGATACTTATTTGTACAAAAACATGTGCTATACATGAGTTGTAAGGGCTATACCACATATCTCAATGAGATACTTGCATTTCCAAATCCTGATGTGCTGTATGTCTGTGGGCCTTATTATCTCATAGGATGTTCATATCCATATCATTAGTGTACATATCTGCTTTCATCTTTAGTAAGTGGCACAATTATAAGCACAAAATTGTTGTATACATGATATTTAAAGTGGGAAAGAATCCCAAAGATAGCTTAGCCTCAGAATGTTATCTTGGCTCTTCAATGGAAAAGTGAAAGCCCAGGATTCCGAGGTCTGCTCATTGCCATGGGCTCTTTAAGAGTTAAAAGATGTATAACTGGGCTTTGGTCTAGAAAGTCTTGCCTGTTGAGAGCTGATCAGAAACCAGTTTGCAGTCTTTCAGTAACCTTTTATTCACTAGAAGCATGTTCTTCTTCTACTTACCTGTTGACTGTGGTTTTGCTCCCAACATTTCTATAGTCTTTAATCCTTCACTTCTTTTTTCATAACCTAGAATTGTGTTTACACATAACACATTTTCTGAATGTGTGAACCATTAAGGTATATAGAAAGGTCATTTTAAAAAACTGTGACCAAGTGCTACAAAATACTATATATGTCTCATGTAAATGGCCTTAGTGTGACTGGTTCTATGTGAATTGATAAGACACAGACTAATCTTACTGAAAATGTGCTATAGTGATTGGAAATTGAGAAAAACAAATTGGAATAAACATAGTTTAAAGCTATATACAATAGCCTCTACTGAAATGTTATTAGATTGTTTAATATTGAAAACCAAACTTAGACAATGTTTGCTCTGTGCTAAATATATGTTATCAACTGTCAAGCTTGTTGCTGTGACCAACTCTCTGACTAGACATAAGTAAAAAGTGAAAGGCTCTGGTAATATGTTGATGTATAGCTTAGTCATTGGAGATCATCCATCATGGCCGAGAAGGTCTGAAGGGTGGTACAAGTGTGAAGAAGCTGGTCATACAGCATCTACGGTCAGGAAGCAGAGGTCACATGGGAAGGGGGGAGGATATGAAACACATGACCATTGTCTTCAGTGATTCTCTTCTTCCATGAGCTTCATATTCTGAAAGTCCCAGGCAGAACCAGCAGCTTGGTCCCAAGGACAGCATCAGGCACTATCATCCTTGTTTGTCACTTGGTACAGTGCTCCAAACAACTTGGACAGATACTATCATCATTCCTAAGAACAGAAAGCTAGCAGCATCTGGAAAATAGTTAATAATTGAGATTTTCCTTGCTTGAATGACTTTTGGGAATTTTATTAGCATAATCATACTGAACAAAATAATGGGCTTCATTTTGATGTTCTCGTACATGCATATTCTTGTCTCTCTTCCCTGGGGAACAGTCTAAGGTCACCGGTAGACAGCACCACCACCTCTGACTGTACCTTAGCTACTGTAGTAAAGCAGACATGGATATGAGATTTCTCCACATTAAGCTGATTTAAAGGACTCTGAGTAAGACACACCTTTTTTTAGTAAATCTACCCCAAAAGTAGAATGATAAAAGGCACATTTATGTAATATTAATTTCCATCCATTTTGACTATATGACTTGTTCAAAGGTCTCATGTATTTAAGAGAATTAAGGATACTATTTGGGAGATGGACACAAGAAAGTATCAGGCTTAGAAGAATTATTAATGCTAAAGAGCCCTGAAGTACTCATTTTGTTAATATTTAATTTACCTATGAAAGAAATAACTCAAATAAAATAACTCTAACACTATTTTCACATAGCTGATTTAACATATTTTACTCTAATTGAACCTAACTTCACATTTGTCATTTAGAGACCAGTTCACTGAGTTTGTGCTGGAGATTCTATCTTGTCATTTAAGGAAAAGTACAGCCCAGGCTGTACTCTTAGTCATCTCAGCTTACCAGCCAACACTGATGTCTCCTGTACACATAGTAAAGTGATGTAGACATAATTTTAGGAGGACTGAGCTTTTCCAAATACAGCTAACAATTTTAAAATGTGATACACTTCTTTACCATTGTATTGTTTGACATTAAATTGCATTCTCTCTTAACTTCTCTAAGACAATGAGCTGAAGTGGTGGCAAGAGCAGGTTCATCTAACTCATTTTAAAACTTATAAGCCATTCTGTGGAAAGATCAACATGTGTGAACAGCAAAGGGAGAGTGGGAGCAGTATGGATAGCCTCCTGTGGCAGTCACTAATACACTAGCCTGTGTTCTGTGCTAAGGGTCAAGGTCACGGGGTCTGAGTGCAAAGTGAGTGGGGCAGAACACAGCAGACTGTAGATGTAAAGGCATAAAGTTAATATAATGTAAACATGGGATTTATTTCAAGTCTACAGAAAAAAAAAACAATTTGTGAACTTTGTGTGGAGAAAGAAATAAAAAAAATTAATACATACAAACCCCTTCACACTAAGATAAAATCATTATGGATCAAATATTTAGGCATTTTAAAAAGTTAAACTATATACAACCAGGGAAGTATTTGTGAAAGATCTTTAGTGATCCTGAGTAAAGAGAAAATCCTAGTGAAAGTAGGTGGCTTGAGAATCAAGGGCCTATAAAGATAACTTCTTTAATTAAAATCAAGATTTATGGCCCAAACAGTCATGAAACACCATTTAAGACCTGTGGGCTATATTGCTTTTTGGTTAAAAAAATATTTTGGCCTATATGATACACCAAAGGTAACATGAAGAAGTGTTTACCAAGGGCTAAGAATAAAGGCACTTGGCCTGCTTGTGATCCTGACTACCTCAGTTTGGATTCCTGGCACCCAGGTAAAGCACTCCAGGTGAGATGGGAGGTGGAAACAGGGGGATTCCTCAGAAGCTGGTGAACCAGCTCAGAGTACACATCACAGTGGCAAAACAGCAAGAAACACTATTGCAAGCAAGATAAAAAGCAGACATGGATTCTCTGGATTGTCTTCCCACCTCTGCATGTATAACCTGGAATGTGTGTGCCTGCACTAACATACACTCAACCCAAACAGATACTCACTCTCTCTCTCTCTCTCTCTCTCTCTCTCTCTCTCTCTCTCTCTCTCTCTCTCACACACACACACACACACACACACAGACACAGACACGGATGGAGGAAGGGAAGGAGGGGGAAAGGTGGAAGGGAGGGACAGTGAGTGAGTGAGTTTATGACAGATGTGGTGGTGCATGCCTGTGACCCTAACAGTGAGGAGGAAGAGACAGAAGAATAAAGAGTTCAGGCTGGGGAGATGACTGTGTTTAGGAGCACCTGCCAGTTCTTTCAGAGGACCTGGGTTTGAGTCTCAGCATCTACCTCATGTCTCACAACCATTTGTGAGTTCAGTCTCTGCAGGCATTGTATATATGTGGCACACAGACGAAACAGCCAAACAGATAAAATATTAGCAATAATAATAAAAATACAAACAACAACAAAGTTAAGGCCAGCCTAGGCTAAATGAAGTCCTTATTCATAAAAGGAAACCAAACATCAACAAAAGAAATGCTTATAATTATAAAAAAATTAAGAAAATAATCTTTAAGAAGAATAGGGAAGAATCCTTTGGTAAATGGAGAGGAGTAATTAACACAAGATTCTATGTTCCACCTAAATAACTGATGCAGGGTAAAAAGAATGGAAGTACTTCCCAAGGTTAAGAGCTCAATGCAATCACTTTATCATAGGCATATTAGACCATATCCACCCACCGTCCTCTCTCCTCCTCATCCCGACTGTTCTTTCCCCAGTCTCCTGCTTGTTACACATAGACATGTTGCTATATGCATCTATACACAATCTAAGATCCACAAATGGAAGAAAATGCAGGATTTGTCTCCCTGTGTCTGGTTTATTTGGTTTAATAGATCTTCAGTTCCATTCATTTCCTTGAAAACAACATAATTTCATTCTCCTTTATGGCTGACTAAAACTCTATTGTGTATATATACTGCATTTTCTATATCTGTTCATCTGCTGATGGGCACCTCGGGTGATTTTGTAAGTTGGTTATTGTCCTCAGCCTTTAAAAAAAATCACTTAACAGCAAATTTGCAATATCAGCAGGGTTTGGTGGGGACTGCTTATCTCTGCTCTACTTAGAAACAGTCAAGGAGGCTCAAAATGGGCAATGGAATTGTCAGATCCCTATTTGTACACACATATTGCAGATGTTAGAGAAAGGACTCTAAGTGCAGGCCAAGGCCCGGGGCTCCCTAGTCATCTCCCTACTGGAGTTATCTCTCCATGTGGCTTCTGTAAAGAAGCTTCTTTAAAGAAAATCCAATCTCATTTTTGAGAATTTCATATATAGGTACTCCATTTACATCATTTCCTCCTCCATGCTTTCCCCTTTCCTTCTCTAATTTATGGCTTCCTATTTAATTTTTATGATTATATATACACACATCCACACATAAATTTATACACAGTACCTGAGTCTCTTTAGTGTTAATTATATGTATATTTCCTGCAGGCAAATTTAAAAACCAGTATGCTGTGGTTAGTTTTGGTGATAGTCATTAATCTCGAGGCTGTTCAGGAGATGTGGTGATAAGGGGGGAGAAGAATAGAAGAAAAGAAAGGAGAAGTTGGGTGGTGGGGTCCACACCTTTAATCCTAGTCCTGGGCGGGCAGAGGCAGGCAGATCTCAATGAGTTCAAGGCCAGCCTGGTCTACAGAGTGAGTTCTAGGGCAGCCAGGGCTACACAGGAAAACCATTTCTCAAAGGGGATGAGGGGAGCATAAGAGAGGGGAGGGGAAGAGACTTTTCTTGAGAGTCATGAAATGGTCACTATGGAACTGGACCCCAGAGTACAAAGTACAAAATCAGGAAAATCAGAATCACCGCCATAAATGAAGTCTCTGGTGCACTGGCTGTCTCAGGATCTCAGCTCTCCAAGGCTGAACAGCTTTGTACTTCTTGAGCCTCTATTGCCTTGCTCTTCTCTCTTACACCCTGTCTAAACTGACCTCAGTTTCACCATTCTGGAGCTTCCCATCATTGTTTTCAGTATCATCCTGTAGTGTCCTTTAAGGGGCTCCTGGAACATCTGTGACAGATTTGAAGAAGTCCTCTAATGGCCAAGGTTGGAAAGAAAATGTGGCAAATGTAGACAAATTAGCTCTCAGTATGACGTCATGCTTAGCTCCCAGTATGATGTCATGCTTACCTCTCAGTATGATGTCATGCTTAGCTCCCAGTATGATGTCATGCTTACCTCTCAGTATGATGTCATGCTTAGCTCCCGGTATGATGTCATGCTTAGCTCCCAGTATGATGTCATGCTTACCTCTCAGTATGATGTCATGCTTAGCTCCCAGTATGATGTCATGATTCCTACAGTGTTTGGTAAGTTATACTAGCCAATCACATATTCTGATTTGTACTCATTGTAGCTGCTAGGTATTTAAGCTAACTTTTTGGTGTGACTAATCTTTCTTTATTTTGCACTTGTGGCCCATAGGGTTCATTTGGACCCCCAAGTGTGGCTCAGCAGCCTTGTCTACAACCAGCAGAAGCTATCACATGGTGCTCAGTTTGGAGCTTCTATGGCTCTGTTATTAGGGAGGGAGTCGTCTGCATAATGACTTACACATAATTAACCTCAAAAGGCATTCTTCTCTGCTTTTATTCAAATGAACTATTCCATCTTCAAACTGCATAGCTGAACTATAGCTTTTCTTAGCAATGAGATTTAAAGCATTTCCCTTGTTTTAACAAGAAAATGTCCAAATTCAAATGCTTGTCTTGTACTAATTAATAGTCACTGTAAACACTAAATTGGATCCCAGACTAGGTTTTCATAGAGGGACATTGTGCTAAGTGATATGAGTCTTAATTATATAATATAAAGCCACTTAATTCCTTTTGGGATTTTTAAGAGCTTCAGTACAAGTTTTAATGAAATAGAATCACACAGAAATGGTTCGTTTTTATAAGGTGGCAGATGAGAGACAAACCATATCACCTTAGGAAAAATGCAGTGATGGGAACCAGGGGAACACAGATACTTCTCAGTAAGGCAGGGAAAACCTTTAAATAAAAACAGGTTTATAATCTCCAAAGACTTTTCACTTTCAAGGACCAACAAGAATTGACAGGAGTCTAGGACTTTGCAACCTGCTAAGTGAAATTCCAAAAATATTGCACAATCTTTGCTGCCCAGATGGAGAACTTAGGATGGATAGGGGTGAGTTGACCAGGGCACAGGAGGACAAGGTGCCTCTGCTAGGCTCCCAGCTGGTCAGCACACAGTGACAGTTAGTCATCTCAGCCATCTCTAGGGTGGGCAGACTGCACGAGTACCTACCTCAACAGTCCTGAATGAAACAATCCTGTTGTCTCCTGCACCTCCTGGTATTTTGAGAAGCTAAGGCCAAGAGCAAATGGCTGTGGGCTTTCCAGTGAGAGGCACAGAAGCCAGTAGCAAGGAGAAGGCAGACAGGAGCCCTTCTCCATGGGCCAGCCACAGATAACAGAGAGTTGTAGATAAAGATGGATTTTCAATCAACCAGTAAACAGATTCCTGCTGAGGGACATGCTGGGAAAGCATGAACAGTTAAGACAGAAAATAACCATATGGCTGCTTTTAATGACCCAATCAATACAAGAAAAGTGCTGTACTTCTAATCAACGCCAGACCAAAATCTCATTTGTTTCTTATGTTTCTAGCTTTAAGAAAGGCAAATCCTAGTGCTCATTTACCTTGATTCAAAGTACTCTAGGGATTCAAGGTGGGGGAAAAACTAAAACTAAAACTAAAATAATAATAATAATAAAAATCATTTTTGTTGTTTTTAAATTTACTTTCTTTTTTTCCTGGTTCTTTATGTTGTGACTATTCTAATCAGCTCACCTGTGTGCATAGCCTTTGAAATTAGCCAAATGAGGTGATTTCATGGCATAGAAATTATCTGGAGAAAGCCCCTAGACTAAGTAGGAGAAGGAAGTGCACTCTGGGCATTTCCCAGTCACAGCTAGGGCTGCTGTCTCTGTCTGCAGCTTTAGCCAGATTCTGACCTACTGACCTGACCCCTCATCTCCGGCAGGTCGTGCTGGGCCAGCATAACACAGTGTGGGTTGAATTCTCTCCCATCTTGTTTTTGGAGCATCCTTTGTCACTTTCTTGACAAACCCCAGACCATCAGCACTGCACAGCACTGCGGTAGATCAGTGTTGGCTTTCCACCAGACAGGGGCAGTCAATGGAAACGCTGACACTGAATGAGTCTGAACTTTCCATCCCTACTAGCCTCAGTTCTCTTATCTGATGAATTAGCTCTTCCCTAGTCATTCCCCAGCTCCACCTTCACTAGGGCATGTCTTTGATTTTCCCCTACTCTCAACACAGGAAGCCCTATCTTGTGTTTCCCTGGCACTTGGCTGCACTACTAAGTTGATCTCTGCTCTGTCCACATAGAGAAGTCTTTCTGCTCAGGCACATGCTCAGCATCACCCACATTAGGTCACAGCACAACCATCTTTTGTATACAAGTCTAGGATCTCTCTCAACTAGAAGAACAGTGTGAGGAATTCTCATTTCCATCCACAGCCTCACAGAGAAAAGACATTTAATCTTGCTCACTCAGTCTTCCCCTTGCTCTACTGAGTTGGAACACTGTCCTTTCTATACAGAACCTCCAAGACCAGAGTCTGGCTGCTAGAGGGAGCATAATAACTAACAATGAAACTTGCTAGGGGTGGTAGCTATATTTTTTCCATGGAAAGACTCAGATTTTACAAGTTACACTTTTCTTGTTTTAATCTTTAAGCAAAAATTTTTACCTTCATCTAAAAAAAAAAAAAAACACTCCTAAAAAAATCACTTTGGGGTTTCTTTTCCAAAACTATAAGCATCAAAGGTCAATGCTTATTCTAGGGAGCTCAGAAGCCATAGGTTCTCTATCAGTATATTGGCCATATATCGGTCACAAACACTTGAAATCTATTAGAATTTGCTCATCCATGTAATCACACTTCCCATTTAAGTCTTGAGTTTGGAAAATTGGCTTTAAGAAAAAGAAATACACACACACACACATCCTCAGGGCCCCTGATAACTTTTGAGAGCTGGTGTGACCCTAGCAAGGGTGATGAGGGTTCCTTAGTGACCGCCATCAAGGAGTGATGGAGTGTGGGCCTCCTCCAGCTAGCAGTCACCCGTTTGGAGGACCAAGAGGCTTTTTCCAGCCCTGAAGCCTCTTTCCTCTGCCCCATTATTCTCACATCTTCCTTCAATCCTTCTCACTCCATTAACCTCTTGTGTATCTGCACTGACTGAGGCGATCTCAGAGTGACCTAATTCCTGATATTCTCATTTATGTCTGATCTGCCACCTCATCTGCGGGATTCAGTGCTGTTTACAGTGACATGTGATCCAGCTTCCCCTCCGGTCTCAGAATTTCAATTATACTTATTTTGAAAATATTTTTTCATACTTCTGCCACCTTTCTGGAATATAAACCTGTCTTCCTGATCTACAACCTACCGACGCAGAGGCATATCTTTCACTGATGAATCAATCATGATGAATCTTTGCTAATTCTTTGTTGTCTAAGATATAATCAAGCTGTATCTTTCTTTCTCCCACTGACAAGTCTAGTTTTAGAATCATTAATGGAACAATTCGAAGCATCTGGAATTAATGGGTAATTTCAAAGCTCTCACATTTTAACATTGTATTGACTAATTTTATGTCAACTTGACACAAGGTGGGGTCATCTGAGAGGAAGAGATCTTCATTGAGAAAATTCCTCCATAAAATTGCTCTGTAGGCAAGTCTGTGGGGTCATTTTCTCATTTGACAATTGACATGGGAGGGGCTAGCCCACTGTGGGTAGAGCTACTCTTGGGGAGGTGGTCTTGAGGTGTATAAGATAATAAACTGAGCAAGCCAGGAAAAGTGAGCCCATAAACAACACTCCTCCATGACCTCTGCTTCAGTTCCTGCCTTGAATTCCCACCCTGACTTTTCTCACAGATGGATTGTTACCTGGAATTGTAAGATGAAATAAACTCTTTTCTCCCCAGGTTATGTTTGATCAATTTTTTTTTTTTTTAAAATCACAATAGAAACCCCAATTAAGACAAACACTACTCTGGTAATATGGACACATTATTTCTATTGTATCCAAAGTTGGATATGTATGTATCCATAACATACAGGGCTGAGCCTCATATGACAGCAAGAATAAAAACAACTTGGGGTTCACATAGACCAGGTGATTCCTGGAAGAAGCAGTGAAGAGTTGTTTCTTTCTCAGTACTTAAGCATTATGGGATTGTTACATTTCTTGAGGACAGATGTAAGAGAACTCCTCCCCTGTGCCAAGGCAGTATGGGCTGAAGCTACACTGCACATAGGGTGCTCAGCTACAGGAGGGCGACTCTGCTACCTGCCGTCTTAAAGATTAGTTTTTTTCACACCGAGAATCTTTTATGACTCCATAGAGAGGATATCTGTTGATTTACTTTACATTATAAAATAGCTCAAATGAAAAGAAAAAAAGAGAAAGAAAAACGGAATTGTGTGAAGTCAAAATCTCAGACCCTCAAAAAATCTGATTTTAATGGTAACTACATTTCTCTTGCATCTTTAAAAACTAACTTCTGAGTCAAACGGGGGCAAGGGAGAGTGATAATGATCAAGATGAATCACAGGTATGTATGAAATTCTCAGAAAGTTACACTAAAAGCAATGCTTCTTAAATTAGTACATTTTCATACATCAACAAAAATTTGGTGTTTATTCAAATTTGCTAAATGTTATTCAGTTCCATCATGCTAAAAATAACCCAACAACTCAGAGAAGAACAGGGAACTCTCCCTAAACACACACTCAAAACTTGGTTTAGATATACGCTGTCCTTGGGTCTGAATACTTGATTGGTTTTTGAAAAATGCTGTTAGAAGTTTCTAGTTTGTCACCCAAATAGCATGTCAGACAACAGAGAACATTTTGTCACGCTCAGACACCATTCAATCATAATCTGAGTTTGACTTCAGAGCTTTCACAATTCAATTTTATTTAGAATTAAGAAAAGATGACAGAGGAGAACAGGGTAAGGGCAGAGCGAGCATTTGTCTTGTGGAATCACAGGGCAGAACAGAAGGGAACTGAACAAGTCCGTTTCTCGTTTGCCTCTGCTCTCCCTTGTCCTCCACATAGAGGTGACCCACTGTCCCTGACGGTGCTGGGCCAGGCAAGACAGAGGACAGAGGGATGTGTGAGCACATATTTGCGTTAATGGGTCCCTTCACAGTGACAATGAGCAACACAAAAGCAGGCTGCTTACATGCTGCATTTGCGACAATCTCAGGGATCGTTGGAAAATACACACATTTCCTCAAAAAACAGAACAAATATCTAGCTTTTCATTCCTATTAAATCATAAAAAATAAAAATATATAGTTGATATGAGATAAATTGTGGTTCTAATAAAGCCCGTAATGAAATCAGCCTGAAGATTCTGAGATTCTTTAAGGGTAGTAATGTGATCAAGCTAAAAATATCAATTAGACACATTGGGAAAGAAAATATGTGAGTGACTTACAAATCAAAATTGTTCAGCATTAGGAAACTCTTACTTACTATGTACTTTGTGTTGGCATTTCCCAAGAAGATGAAACCAGAGACTGAGATATTTACTTTTCCTCAAAACACCTCCCAATGAGTACACTGAGTCCAATCATGTCCTCAAACCACCTCCCCAATAAGTATACTGAGCCCAACAGTGTGTGTGTGTACAAGAAATAAATTGCATATGAATTAAGATTAAAAATTCTCTGTTATGCCAAGTTTAATAATTATTGACTATAGTTAGGGGATAGTTTTACATATCATACATCATATGACACAAATATTTTAAGTATTTTAGAGACTCTCAACCTTTTGATAAGAAAAAAAATGTATTAATTAAAACAATTTAACTCCTATCAACATCACATGATCAGAATGAAAGTAAATAATTTGACTAGACTTTCAAATAACTATTACTTTGTATAAATATGAAATTGATATATGTTCTTCATTTCTGAGTAGTAAAATTAACATTCCTCAAAGATTTTTTTAATTACTTCTTTTACTTTTAAGATTAATTCTATCATCTTCTACTTCCTTCCAAAAACCTCCCATCTATTCCTCCTTGTTCTATTTCAAGGAGCCTCTTTTTCTATTAATTTTTGTTGAATACACAGACTCACACATGCACGCTCGCACGCACACCAATGAGGGTATGGGTTTGGCAGAGAATGTTTGATGGTATGACTCCATACCTTGGAATGCAGACATAATGCCTTGATGTCAGAACCTCTGGGTTCTCTTGGGCCTATGGGGTGTAAATGAGATAAACACATGTTCTCTAACATACAGACACAGTATGGACACAATCTCAGCTGTTAAAGCTATTGTAGAATGCAAAATATAAAGGAAAGTTTGCATAGCTGATGTGAAGGCTTCCACCATATCCAAAGTTGAATTAATTCACTAGTGAAGAACCTTCTAATTGAGTGTGTCTCCTTTTAATCTCAAGCATATTCCCTGTAATCTGATGATTTAGGGAAGGCTAAGGTGTGCTTCAGAACAAATGCCATGCTCCTTCATAAAATAATAGCTATAACCATGCACTTCAACCATTTCAGAGTGCCCCATCTAAAGTGAGTTAGAGTGAGCTGTATTTTTATGTGCTGTTTTCTTTGTGTGCATGCTTGTGGATTCAAAGGACATGTGGATTTCAGTGACCTTCATCAGATAATGTCCATATCTTTTACTTCATGACAGGGTTTCCTATTGAACCTACAATTGGCTAAGTAGGCAGTTAGTTGGCCAGAGAGCTTCAGAAACCTACCTTTCTTGGTCTTGCCCATACTAGTTATTATGAGTGTGTGACATCACCCCTGGCTTTTTTGAAATGTAAATTCTGGGGAACAATCTCAGGTCCTTCTGTTTGCAGCACATGCATTGTACCACTGAGCCATATCCTCAGTCCACATATTTATTATCTGAATAATTAAGGTTAAATCTTGATGCTACTGATCTACTTAGACTATAATTAAATATACAGTACTAATTAAGAATATATCAGAAACTCTGGTCTTCTGATTTTTAAATATATATATAGTCTCAGATGTCATATATAAGAGTTAAACATATATATATAATATACATTCAGATCAACCATCTTTCCAACTACCTATTTACAATTCCATCTGTTGATAATATATATCAACACACATACATATCATAATTATATATCATCACATCTATTGTTATATGTAGTATAATTACATATATTTATACATGTCTAAAATTAAACTTAAGAATTCTGCTAAAACACTACACTTTAATTTTACATCAGTGGGAAACTCACAACAAGGTTGCATCATGATTTGGCATTAGTGATTGATATGTAGATCATTTTTCTTAGATTTCTTTCTTTGGTGTTTGCATTCATAAAGAGTCTTTTTGTGGTACCCAGCACCCATATGATGGAGAATACTTGTCTGTGAGCTGTTTCCTGCTCTCAGGATCCCTGCAATCACCTGGCAGACTGGAGAGAGCAGGTTCATATAATGATTCAGCTCAAATGTCTGTTACTGTTGACAGACCTTGCTCCTTAGAGAAGATAAGCTGTGACAGTTTGTGAACACCAACATTTGTGTTGGCACCATGATGGTATATACAGCTCCAGAAATGTGTGGAGCCAGAACAGGATTGGCCTGAGGCTTCTGAGATTAAAAGTACTACAATGTAAAATGATAGGCATGATGACAATAAACATCATTTAAAAGGCAACCTTGGAGATCAGGGTCTCCAAGAAGCATCTCTTCCATGTAAAGTGTGTGTTGTAAAGAGAGGAAGGTTATATTGAAGAGAGAATAGCAGTTCAGTCACTAGCTGCTCAGCCATGTTAAGTTTTCTAATTTCCTACCATTTCAGAAAACAACAAGATAAGAAAGAAATGAAGCAAAAGAAGATATTTGACTGGTGTGGAACAAAACCATGAACTATAAGCACTGAAAGGAAGAGATGGGCATTCTATCTCATTTTTCTTTTGCTAGGCTGAGAACCCGATCTTCATTGACTTTTTAAAAATCATCTCTGAGTGTCATTTATGGCTTTTAAATGGACACATTTCAACGTGATTTTTGAAATACACACTTGAATCTGCATCTTTGCTTCCCAATGCCTGGAATTGTCCAGGCAGTAAGTACCTGTTTTAAGTCAATAGGGTTTGCAGCTGTCAGTCTCTGGGAAGCATTTTCCTAAACAATCATACCCAGTGAAAGAGGCTGCAGGGACCTTAATTTATATTTAGGTGGTCAAAATCTCAGTAGAAATACGAGGCTTGTAAATGGCATCTGAAGTGAGGGCAGTATTGGGAACTGAGCTCTCAACCTGTGTGTGCATGTTCACGTATGTGGGCATGCATAAGAACAGATACATGTGAATGTATATGCATGTGGAGGCCAGAGATGAACCTGGATGTCATCCTCACATAACTTGCTACCTCAGTGTCTGAACTAAGGTCTTGCTAACACTGGAGACTGCTCACTCAGATAGACCGATATCCTTGTACTGGCCTCTGCAGTGCTAAAGTATAGACACACGTCATGCATGCTGCTTGCCTTTTACATGGGTGCCTGAGTTTAATTCGCATCTTCCAGCCTTCAGAATAAGCACTTTACCAACTGATCCACCTCCTCACACCCAATACACCCTTTGAGGGGACAGAAATACCTATTGGTTGTTATGGTTTGAGAGTAGAGGGAAATGGCTTCTTTTTGAGATTATAATAACATTCCCTTTCCTCTCTTCAAGCTCTCCCACACACGTCTCCCCATTCTCCTTCTAACATATGCCCTCTAACGGTTACTGCATGCCTATTCCTATACGCATGTATTGTATGTATAGGAATAGGTCATATGTATATGACCCACTCAGTCTTATGTTACATGCATGTATGTTCTCGTGCTGAACATTTGGCATTTGACAACCAACTGGTGTGCTTGGCCCAGCAGAAGACCACCTCTTCCCCTTCAAGCTTTCCTGTTACCTTTGTACATCACCAGAAGTAACATTGAAGGTAATAACACAGGGAGAGTTTTGGTGAATGTGGTTAGCACATCTGGAAATTAACTTATAGGATCACCAGCTGGGAGAAAGTCAGCTGATGTCTTCGGTCTCTATCCTAATCTCCCAATAAACCCTGCTGATGCAGTTACACTTAAAACTCCTAAGTAATTAATTTAGTCAGGCACTTACTGCTCTGGTCCCAGGGCAGTCTGCAGACTGGCATTCACCAATCATCCGGTTTGGAATTAAGACATCTTCCCAGCAAGAGGGACCCTTTGGAGAAAAACAGAAACAAATAAAAACCATTATATTCTTGTTATTAGATTCTGAAGTGTGGTCTTATTGTCAAAAATTTTTTTTGCAACAAAAGCCAGAAAAATAAAAGTCATTAATGGTATACGTATTTTTTAAATTCAACTTAATTAATATATAATAGAAATGCAGAAGCACTGCCTCAGACAGTGTTTAAGCCTTCTCATTGGAACCATGGGATATAGTGAAATAGTGTGTACTATAGGGTTCCATGTAGTGTGTCTAACAGACATGGTGGGGACTTGTTCCAGATGTTCTTGTGGGATCTGCTGGGTCAAAAGTGTCCTCACAAATATCCAAGAATTCATTGGCATTTGGCTCAAGCAGGTTTCTTTCTCACTTCTTTGAGCCCCTGGCCCTGTTGAAATGTTGCTCTCCAGAAGGCTACTCCAGAGTTGTGACAAAGCTCTGCAGCTGGTCTACCCACTCTCCTGTATAGAAGGTGTCAATCCCCAACAAGTGGCATAATGACTGTTGATGTGGGTGTCTGCTCCCTCAGTGGATATGGGTTTTGCTAGGGAAAACCTAGTTAAAAAACATCACACAGCATCCCAGCACACAGAGAAGAGCTTGGCACTAGATACACTAATCTACTAACCGAGAAACAAATCTTTAAATAACATCCAGAGTCCTTCAACTAGATTAGCAAAGAACACTGGAAATCCCGGTGCTGACTCGCACACTCCACGGGTAGCATCACCATGACATGTATAAATCCTTGCCTGTTCTATGACTGTTTGCATTTCAAGAAGTATGGTTCCCAGAGCAGCACCCTCTGAGACAAGACATCCCCTCTAATAACACCCAATGCCTCATATCCCATGTCATATGTACATGGAGGCTTTTGAGTACCAGGCATGTGTGTGCTTGGAAAGAGTATGTACACTCACCTATGTCCTCAGTGGGAAATATACGTGCTTGCTTGCTTTTTAAATGATGTTAGAAAATTTTAAGGCTACAAACAATCTGACTGCATATATGTTTAGGGTCCCTCCATGTCAGAGTGGCCACTAAGTTGTCTGATTAGATCTTATGCTACGTGACCACATGTCACACCCTTCCCCTCCACCAGGCATGTGTTTCATGTGCTTTTTGGACTTTTCTACCTGAGCCTAAGAGGCATTTTGTTTGTTTGTTTGTTTGTGTGTGTGTGTGTGTGTGTGTGTGTGTGTGTGACTAATAATATAAATCTCACATTATTAAAAGTATCCAGCAAGAAAGTTTTCAGGCCCCAGATACCCAGACTAGAAAGAGCATGATCCATTTTATTTACAGATGCTTTGAATAGAGCACTAACCAGCTAGAAAGAACCGAGCTCACCAGAGAGCTGAATAGCCACACAGGCCAGTAACACTGACTTTTAGTTCTCACAAGTCTGTGCTAGAGCAGAAGTGAAATGTTAAAGAGGTTTGGAAAATGATGAGGGACAGACAATTCAAGCCATTTCTCCTCATTACTGACAAACAACAGGTACATATTTTAATGAAATGATTTTCTCTAGGTTTATTTCAATTTTAAATGTTGACATTTAAATGAAAATATACATGGGGATTATATGAAAATATACATGGGGATTTTATGAAAATATATATGAGGGTTATATGAAAAGTGCTGACTGTGTATCTGGAGACTGCCTGCTCCCACTGTCCTGGGGACAAACAGACAGACAGCCACACACACACACACACACACACACACACACACACACACACCCCACACACGTCTCCTCCGAGGAATCACTTGATATCAGCTTAGAGCTGTGTATTAACACATGAAATCAACAATACTTGAGACAGTGGACATTGACAATGCTTTTCTGGACATGCTCAGTAGACAGCAAAGATAACTCACACCCTGTAGGGCCATAAGGGGACTGAGAGCTGAAAAGATAAGTCAACAGAGAGGAGAGAGGGGGCAGAGTGGAGCTGTAGCCACAGAATTTCATAAACAGAAGATCCTAAAACATATTGAGAAAATGTCCAGCTTATCTGCCTCAAAACAAAAATGACACAAAATCCTTAAGTTTCAGCAATTCCTTCAAAGATCTGAGAGTATTTTTTTTTTTTTTACCAATAATTACACTAGTCAGATGGAGGAATGGTAAGAAGTATGGGGGACTCAAGGGACAGAAGGGGGCTCAGGGGAGCAATGCCCCATAGACAGCAGAAGGCTGAGGGACTCTGGTATCACAATTTTGATTTAAGAGACAGCCAGGGGGTGGGCAGTGCTCCTATAAGAAAGACAAGAAGGGCAGAGGAAAGAGGACAGAAGATGGGCAAGGCTTCCAACACAGGTGGTCTGACAGTCAGTGGCCTGGTGCCAGATGGGGGAACATTTGGACAAAGGAGCAATGGATGAAGAGTCATCATTTACACTGCAGGAAGTAAATCAGTCACCACAGGCCAGCCTAAGGACCATTTCAGTGCCAGGGATCAGCCTTGAGCAACTCAGAAAATTGACAGCAGAAACTGGTGAATATGTGAATGTGTACAAGGAACCAGAGGCCTGCCTAGACCCTAGACAAACCTGGCACTTCTTTACCAGGGTACAAACACACATACACACACACACACACACACACACACACAGACCACACATGCTTCATTACATATGTATGCACACAGACATTTGTTTACACACCACATACATATAATCCTACAGAAAAAAAGATGATATGTAGAGGGCTGAACACCACCCATGAGACATTGTCATTCCATAGCAGCTAAGTAGCCTAGACTTGAAAGGGTCTGAAATTTGAACTCTCAGATCATTAGTCTGTATAAGCCACTGCTGCAGACAGGAGGCTTGGAGCTACTGTTGATAGAAAGACTTGCTTTTAGTGTTGACTTTTTTTTTTTTTTTTTTGAGACAGGGTTTCACTATGTAACTATTATCCTGTCTTGGAACTCACTCTGTGGACTAGGCTGGCCTTGAACTCTGAGATCCTAAGATACTGTGCATGTCACAGATATTAATATTCCATATATTAATTTTCAATGCTCAAACATTGATCAAAGTGTATAGCAGTTCTCGTAGCCGTCTCAGAAGGTAAGGAAATGCAGATATTATACAGATAGATGCTGCACATGGTCATATGGAAAATGCATTTGCTTTCTTCTTTATGACATCAAACCATAGCATAATGATATGTTCAGAATAAATACAAGGTAGATGTTATTTGTACGCAATACCCATGCTAGTATGCAGGCTCTGCTTCCTTGAGAGCAGAAAAGGCCCAGTAAATTCATACCATCCCACAGGAGACTTAACTTTAACTTTGCCTCACTATGGTTTTAGAAAACATTACTATTTTTATTTTTTTGGAATTAAAATCCCTTCTCTTTCCTTCCCCCAATCTCATTTCATGTACTCACCATCACCCTCTCTCAAATCCATGACCTGTTCCTTCCATTAAATTTAGAAATCATGTTTTAATTGACTCTTGTATACTTCTTCAACAGATACATGGCGAGTATATGACAAATAATTGTTTTCTACAATGGAAAAGAATCTCTTGGAAGAGAAAAGACTTCAAGTGAAGTGGGGCATGTGAGAACTAACAGTATGTGGGAATCAGTGAGTATAATGTCAAGTGTATGTCATCTCTTAACAAAGAATCACTTGACTGCTTATGGGAAATCAAGCCCCCCCCTTTTGTCTCTCTCTGTCTCTCTCTCTCTCTGTCTCTCTGTCTCTCTGTCTCTCTCTCTCTCTCTCTCTCTCTCTCTCTCTCTCTCTCTCTCTCTCCCTCTCTCCCTCCCTCTGGCTCTCCCTCATCACAATCAAGACAATTACTGCCAAGGCCACAAATTAAAGGCTTAGTCCCCAAGTTGAGGTTGTTGAGAGGTGATGTTAAGAGGTGAGAATCAGGCAGGAGGTCTTCTGGTCTTTAGGGGAAAGACCTTAAAAGAGACTATGTGACATCACCTCCTTTCTTTTTTTCTATTTCTGGTCATGAGGTGACAGACCAAGAAATGAAACCTGCTGTAATCCTGTGAGCCCCAATAACCCATTCCTCCTAATAAGTTGATCATCTCAGGTGTTTGTTAAGAAGATTCTCATGGCTACCACAGCAGAGGTGAGCACACTAGCAATCTCATGGTCAAATCACATCAGTACTGTTTATATGAAGTCCCTGTGCTGAAAAGTGTCTTCACATTTTTTAATTACTGAAAAATATAAGAAAGAACATAGTAGGGGCTGGAAATATGGCTCAGAGGTTAAGAGCATTGGCCTGCTCTTTAAGAGGTCCTGAGTTCAATTCCCAGCAACCACATGGTGGCTCACAACCATCTATACTATCTGGTGTCCTTTTCTGTCATACAGGCACACATGCAGGCAGAA
This sequence comes from Sigmodon hispidus, assembly GCA_004025045.1. Classification (NCBI taxonomy): domain Eukaryota; kingdom Metazoa; phylum Chordata; class Mammalia; order Rodentia; family Cricetidae; genus Sigmodon; species Sigmodon hispidus. Next base: position 91,757 of record PVIH01000744.1, read on the forward strand.
CACTGTATACATAATAAATACATATTTAAAAAATTAAAGAAAGAATATCTTATGATACATGAAAATCATGTAAAGTTCAGATGATAGTGTCTGCAGCTAAAGGTCATTAGCACATGGCCTCAGGTGGGGATGACACAAAGCCCACATGCACTGTTAGTGCCTTCATGGAAAAAACCACCCAAATGTCTCCACAGTAAATGATATTGCATAAGACAATAACAAAAAGTATTCCTCAATTTTTATATTGTGGCTTATATTTTGCTATCATATAATCTTAGGAGTTTGCATGAGTGGCTGTGACCTAGATCTCAAGAGAGAAGTCACTTCAATTATAAGCTCAGAGCTGTTTTCCTGAGCAACCTGAAGGAAAGACAGTAATTGGAAGCAGTGGTTCATCCAGCTTGTGGAAACAGTAACCACAGAACACGTTCGGGGAACCATCCTGAGCATGACAACCCACAGGAAAGCATGAAGTGGAACGTTAAACACAACTTTTGACAGGTTTGCTAGTTTCCATGTGTGCAGAGGCCTGTGCACGTGCATGCACATGAGTGTAGAGTGCCGAGGTCCACCTCCCGTTCCTCAGGAACTGTTTGCCTCGTTCTGTGAGACAGTCTCTTATTGGTCTGAGTCTCACCAGTTTGGCTAGCCTCACCTGTACCAGGCTTCTCCTTTGGGCCAGCAGCACCCAGCTCTAAATCATGACACGGAGACTTCAAGTTTTGAATTCTTGGCCTAGCTTAGGCTCATTTCTAGCTAACTTTTTTTTTTTTTTTTTAACTGAAGTTAATTGGTTTCTCTTCACCTTTTGTCTGAGGGCTTTTTACCTTACTTTCTTGCTGTCTATGGCTGGCTGGCTGACACCTGCTGGCTTCTGTCCTCCTTCTCTGGAGCCTAGATTTCTCCTATTTATTCTCTCTCCCTACCAGTCCCACCGATCCTTTCTCTGCTTAGCTACTGGCTGTTCAGCTCTTTATTTGATCAATCTGGTGCCTTAGGCAATCTGGGTGAAACAGACCCAACTCATCTTGACTTAATTAAACAGACTCGCAGCATAAACAAAAGCAACACACCTTTACACAGTTAAAGTAACAGTCAGCAGCATAAACAAATGTAACACATTTAAAATAATGTGTTAAGTTAAAATAATATGCTACAATACTCACCAGTCTGAGAGTCCCACTGTGTCCACCTCTCCCCCCTAGTGCTGGGACTACATGTGGGCCACTGTGCCCGTGGAGTTTTCCTTGGGTTCTTGAGGTAAAAATCAGGTCCTCATCATGCTTGTGCAGCTAACACATGACATACTGTTTTACCAGCCCTGACTGAACACACCTGCAGGATGCACCAGAAAAATAATCCCACGGAGAAGAAAGCAGTAACAAAGCCCACAAAGTGTTACGTTACAGGGTTATTTTATAAAGTTACAAAACTAATCCAAAAGTTGTTTTTCAGTGCCCAACCAAGGGGAAAACAGAAGCATTTAGCTGCCTATTTTATATTCAGATATTATCCTGACAAAATCCAACTAGAGCCAAAGAAGGTTGTTCTTGAATGACTTAAAGGAACACCATTGTGTGCTTCTTCTCTGTGTGGTACCTACATTGCTGCTTAAAATACATTACCAGCACCCTCCCCATCCCCGCTCTGAAATGGCACTATGGAGTCTAGCTGCTCACAGCCCTCTGTGTTACTCTCACACCAATTTTACTTCATTGGACTTGTACCAGCTATCTCCTGTCACTATCAAATGTGCTACATTTAAAATATAATTAAACTTAATTTAAAATACAATGAGACTGAGAGGACTAAAATTTGATATTCAAACGTGGTGCTGGGCACGTTGAGGCTGCTTTACAGCAGCTGCACTCGGAAGGCCAGGTCCTTCCTGTGTCTCTGTATCTCCATCTGCTGCAGAGCCTTGACAAGGAAGCAGCCTGTAGCCTGTGGATCTGCTGCTCCTCCCTATCCATATGCCGGGGACTGAGGCCACTGACCCATTCCAAGCCTAACTGTGAGAAGCGCTGAGGTGGGAGAAGCGCTGAGGTGAAAGCCCCTTCGAGCAGAGGGGTGGGGCTGCCAGCAACAAGTGACACTTTCGCAAAGCCTGGTAATGCTGACTTCTCAAAAATGGTAACTGTTGTATTATTTCTTAGTTCTCAAAATAGAACTTCCTGAGAATCTTAATTATTGTCGTTTTTAAAGCAATATCTGAGCTCCAAGAGGCTAATTCCAAGGAGACTGACTAAACTCCCATTGGTAATTTTTAATTCTTTTTGTGTCTCCATTTCCCTATGGCTCCCCTACTCTTGGTGGCATAAAACTCTGCTACAACACAGCCCTCTATCTGCCACACAGTGCCATTCTGTGGGCTCATCTTCCTCCAGCAAATGTAAAGATGCCCTGCTTCAAACAGAGCATAAGGCTGTGGTTACAGCAAAGCCTGGCAAACATACTGAGTAAGTGGGGGTGGTATGTGTGTGTGCCAAAATCAAGTTCTGGGAACAAAAATAGTATTAAACTCACTAATTATTTGTTGAATAGATTTTAAACCTATATATACACAGAAACAGACAGAAAGATGTGTGTGTGCATGTGCACACACGCACTTGCACACACACCATTTTATTTTTGTAACTATATTTCTAAAAAATAAATTTTTTCCCTATATATTCTATAGGGTAACATACAAATATTGGTACAAATGAAATAAGTATGCTGATTCAAATGTATAATTTTAATGCCTATATATAGGTAAGATATATAGTAACTGTAACCCTCCTACATGCATGAACACACATACATACATGCACACATATATGTGTGCACATAAATGATGAGAATGTAAACTGATCACTGCTATATGTACTACTTCCAGGTCAAATAAAACTCAACTGTCTAGTTCTTAAGTATTTGCCCATGATAAATAAAAACCCATCCATGAGTTAAATGTGAATATTCTTAAGTTTATTTATAGTAGTCCTAAACTGGAACATGCCCCCCCCCATATGTTCACAAGAATATACATAGACATAATGTGGTGTTGGCAGAATTAACTTATCTGTGGCCATAACTGCAAAGGTTTCAGCTATGTGTTACCTATTGTCTGGAAGCATCCCATAGTCCCAGGCTTTGCTAACTAGGCAACACTTCCTTCATCAAGCCAGCAGACACTGGCTGCACTGTCTCTTCAATGCAGTCTCCTGTCAGGTGGTCAAGGAAAGTCTCAAACATCAGTGAGGGACCCACAGATGCCTCAATGCTTAGAGAGAAGCCATATGTCCTATACACACTCAAAAGGAAGATGCTTCCTAAATATGTGAAAGGTCACTGGGCCACCTTTGAATACATCCATGCTATGTGCTATCTCAAGTGGAGGAAATAATAACCCACCTGTGGCTTAATGCCAAGAGCCCAGGATGTCACTATTATATGTACCCTTTCCAGTTCAAACACATGGATATTTCAACTACACCCTAGAAATGTTCTTTCATATCTTAGGAGATATAAAAACATAAATACTGGATGGAGCCAGCAATGAATTCCTATTTATTCTTTTAAATTAAACTTTAAAAAATTCTCCACATTTTATGACAACAAAAATGGAGACATACTTTAATGAAAGGGCATACTTTTTTAAAGCTGCATTTTATAGTCTTTGTCTTCTTAAAGGAAGCACATTTGACCTTTCACTCAACTGCAGGCAGCTGACTCTATAGAAAAAGTGAATACTAAAGACTACATAAAGAGATTCATAACTCTTGGCTATCAGTTTCTGCTACTAATTACTTAAAATGAGCATTACTGGAAAGAAATGATGATTATGATCTGTCTAGTCCTTGTTGATATATTTTGCAAATCACTTTAATACTATATCAATAATTTAAATGCCCCTCATTTAAAAATATTTATATATTTTAGGGTACAAATGAGCTAGAGCACACACAAAATGATTAGAAAACTTCCAGTTAATTTCCAAGAGAATGATGATTATGATAAAAGTAATGTCTGGGTCATGACCTTGTATTAATACAGAGCTGCATTGTTTACAGAAGTCCACACACCTCAAGCTGACCTGCTAAAGCTAAGCTTTGAGCTGCACTCTGATGACCTGTTGCATATATTAGTGTTACTCAGATCAGTTTCTCAAAGAAATTTTAGAACTGTGCCCAGCACCCATTTGGCTCTCCTAATTATCCTGAGTTTATGTCTTTGGGAAAGGGCATGAAACTTCTTAATTTTTTCATCTTCAGAATGAGGATCTTGCTTTATCTTGTCACACAGAATATTTTCTTATGAAATATATCAACATTGAGAGGAAGAATCAGTAATCACCAAATATTCATTAGAAGAAGTTGTGACTAAACACCCCACAAAATGGTCCCATCATGCCAATAAAAAATTTGAACCTCTAGCCTCTACAAATGCTTCCATTACTTCAGGCTAATCAGTTTAATAGTGTTACGTGTTACTACTTTACTAGTAAAATATAGTAAATAGGGTTCATTGTCAAGTAAGACAATGAGTGAGCTAATTCGTGTAGTATCATTTTAACCAGTAACACTTACTGTCAGTGAAGAGACTTCTCAATAGTAAAAAGGGGTGCATTCACACATTTATCTCGCTTCACAAAATCATGAACCAAGTGTCATTTCCAAATAGAAAGATAAATAACAGGCAATGATGCAGCTATTGCTGATGACATCATGGATATCATGGATCAGAGCAAGCAGGTATATCTGTGGTGCCAAGTAGAGGCTGCTAGCCATGGCTTAAATGGAATATCACACCTGGATCTGGATATTCTCCCAAAGAAATTCTATACCATATAAGACATAATTTGGCATAACTTAATAAGATACAACTTTTTCCTCTTGAGACAGGGTTTCTCTGTATAGCTTTTGCTGTCCTGGAACTCATTCTGTAAGTCAGGCTGGCCTTAAACTCAGAGATCTGCCTGCCTCTGTCTCTTGAGTGCTGGGATTAAAGGCATGTACCCCCACTGCCCAGCAAGACAAAACTTATACTAGGTTGTATTTCATATATCAAAAGTCAGGTGTCTGCGGGGGCTGGAGAGGTCGCTCAGAGGTTAAAAGCACTGCCTGCCCTTTCAGAGGACCTGGGGTTTGATTCTCAGCACCCACACCATGGCTCACAGCTGCCTGTAACTCCTATTCCAGGAGATCCGATGCCCTCTTCTCATTTCCACAGGGATCAGGCACACACGTGATAAACAGACATAAATGCAAGGCAAAAAACTCACATAATAAAAGTACAATAAAAGATATAGATTAAAAGAAAATGCTAAGTGTGTCCCCAAGCTAACGCTTATGCCATGCATTCCCTAGCAGAGGTACTATAAGGAACAATGTTTTTAAAAATCTAACTTATGGCAGGTAAACAGACTGTTGGTTTGGCTGAACATTCTGCCAGTCTTTGGAATAATCAATCACTGTCATTGTTCCCCGAGTGCCCGCCACCCAGGGTGGGACTATGCCTAATACATCAAATGTTAAACAATGTGTTTATTCCTTCATAATTCCCAGCTACCAAGCTCCTCCTCGCCCACTAGATCCCTTCAGCTACACCATAAAGTGCTGACAGCTTTGCTGAAGGTGCGTGCCAGGGACAGAAGGATTTAAATGGTAGTGATTGCTTTTCTGCCCTGTTGCACTGAATTTAAATGATGATGAAAAACAAGGCCTAACAAAGACAGACATAAATGTGTTGTGCACTCTTCACACAAAAGAGGTTTAATTTAGGAGAACCATATGATTATCATCATTTGTTCTAGTTCTCCACCAAAAATAATCTGGCTGTTGCAGAGAGGGAAATTCCTTGATGGTCAGCATAACAGAGGTTATGCATAACAGCTCTAGCCATTACAACTATATCTAAGAACACTAACATTCAGGACTGTCTTTATCTCAGCTGACTTCGGCAATAGGCTTTAGACTGATCTCTACTTATTAAATGACAGAAGAAATTTATTATATTTCTACAGGTTGGACAGAAACTATCATTATATAAAGATTATTGTTTAGTTTTCAAAACTTTCTGAAAGATACATCACATCTGATATGTACCAAACTACAATCCCCCATCCAAAATGCTAAAGTTGAGTTCAGCTTGATCGTATAGCTTTGATTTTCTAGAAAGGAAAAGGAAGAAATAACATAGCAGATGATTGAAACCACATAAACAATTATATCATATTCAATTTTCTGTTGCTTCAATATTTACAATTATTTACTGCCCATGAGTATGTTTCAGTCTGGGGACAATGTTTTGTTCACTGGCTGGAAGCTAGACATTTTGTAGTGGTGGAGGTGACAGCTTTAGATAGTCTTGCAGGATTTCAGTGAACAGCTGCCTAGATAAGGACTTGGCAGAAGCTGTGAGGAAAATTACTTGTCAGAAGTGGAAAGAGCAATGAACTTGGATGTGAGCACCAAAACAGGCACCGTACATGGGCCTCAGCCTGCTTAACCCAATGACACTGTGTACTCACAAAGAACACCTAACACATATTACTGAGGGTATGGATTCAAATCTTGCCTTTAATGATTGGTGCTTTATATTCTAGAAAATGTAAAATTTTTCTGCATCAAAATGATGAAGGCAAGAGATTTAGGGCCACAGAAGAATCAGTCTGTCCTTCTGATGTTAATTTTGGCAAGAATATTAAACAAAGAAAACATGGTATAGTTTAATATAAATGGAACATTATTTCTAGCTTACAAATTTTCTTCTGATCATTTGAATTTTAAATTTGTCCTCTCCACCCTCTTTTCCTTCCTTTTCTCTCTCTGTTCTCCTTTTTGTCTTATTGTTTCTCACAATTATCACCTGAGGATCAGTTATAAGTAATGCCCACTCACCTCTAGAAATTTCATCTTTCATCTCGTGAATCAGTCATGATTAAGGCGTGCTCGCCTCTAAAAATCACTCCTGGACCATTTACTTATGGTCTAGTTAGAAGCAAGGGGAAGGGTCTCTATTTTTTATTTAAACAAAATAAATTTGGGCTTTCTCAAGACTGTTTTCATTGCCTGAGGGTCACAACAAAAGTGTTTTGAGTGGCCTGTACTTCTGTATAAAAATTTACTCAAGATATTATTCTGCTTTTCATTATCCCTTTTGGCTCAACATTTATTCTAATAAAGCCATTTTACATATATATATATATATATATATATACACACACACACACATATATATATGTACACACACACACATATATATATATATATATATATATTTCTACTGTCAGGTTAGAATTTAAGGAGTACAGCTCAGAGACTAAGGAAGGTCCCATGTAAATCAGCTGTGATTAGTTAAGAACTTTCCTGAAAAATGCATTTCACCTTTATCAATTACATCTCTTCCATGAATGATTTTTGAAACAAGAATTTAAAATTCAAAAATAGTTTTCTATAGAAAAGTAATAATTTCTTTTAAATTATTTGTGCTTTTAAGATTATTTTGGCTGTTTCATCACAAAGAAATAATAAATGTTTTTCAGAACTTTACTAATTATATTGACTTGAACATTGTACAGTGTCTGTCTTTATTGAAGCAACACAGTATACCCCATAAAATACATGATGTTTATTTATGAGATATTTCTGCTATAGCAATTTGGAATTTAATACCTGAGAAATATGGTGGAAACTTAAGATTTTAACTTAAGACTTGCCCCACCGAAACTGATTGGTTGGTGGCTATTGTCTTATGGATTTTAACATTTCCCAATTTTCAATTTTAAGTCTTTATGGTTCCCACACATATTTAAGGTTTGTCCAACTGCATCCCATAGCTTCTTACTTCTGAACATGCATCTCAGCACCAGCCCTACAGCTTTGACATGCTCGTTTTTGATCTTAAACAGCATTCAGAAATTTAATCACAGAAGTAATTGTATTGTGTGATGTTATCTAGGAATCAAAAAAACAAAGAGAAACTCAGAGTGTTTCTTGTCTCAAATTATGCTCTAGTTTAAGAAAATGTTTCTCAATATCATCCTTCTTACCTGTAGTTAATTAATTCAAATCACATCCACCACTGCATTGCTCAAGGCCAAGAAAGACACTAACATTTTCTTTAGGACTCATAGAAACTTCCCTAAGTTTTACAAAATAGTCACCTTTGCAGACACATTCCCAGGGTCTCAAGCTGTCTCCCCTCTATCTCAAAATAACAATGTGAAGTAGAGCTGTCTTGCACATTCATCCTGACAGTTACAAAGAACTCATGGGCAGCTCAGGAGAGAAAGGCTTCAGTAGGTCAAGCACAGTGCTTGTCTTATAACTATGAAGACCTAACCTAACCCATATAAACCAGTAAAAATAGATAAATAAATAAAATGGTAGTCATGGTAGAATGTGCATGTAATCCCAACTCTGGAAAGGACAAAAGGTCCTCAAGTGCTTGCTGGCCAGCCAGTCCAGGGTCTTTGATGAATTTCAGGTTACTTGGGAGGCTGGTATCAAAGAAAAGAGTTGGAAAGACCTTACAGACAATGTCCAATGTTGTCCTCTGCCCTCCATACACATGCACACACATGAATCTGTACATACACCACAAGGAAAACAACCACAACAAATAATGCACTGGGAATAAGTACTTGTGATACAAACTACTGGACTGTAGAAGAATTTCTGGTTTGTTGGTGTGGGTGAGATGGAGAAGTTGCCATGAAGAGTAGCATGGCATGGCTGTGCAAAATTCCATATTAACGTCTTAGAAACAACGAGGGCACAATGGGAGCTGGTAAACTCATACTGTGACCCCCCTTCATCTTCACGGGGAATCACAAAGCCAGACCTGTCTCAGCCTTTCCTTTGAATGTGAGAGGATGGTCCACTGGGAGTCAAGAGACCTGACAGCTGATGACCTGACAGGCATCAGGGTGGAGAAAAATTAGCATGAAATTCCAGGAGCTGAGCACTGGGACCATTTCAGAGGCAGAAATAGCTGTTCACAGCTCAGAAACCCCTGACAGTACCATTTGATCAGAACAAGGTCAAGTAGAGGATACGAGGGGATGTGGACCTGCAGTTTAAGAGGTCAGGAAACGGCACTCTGTCTGGAAGCGCAAGAAAGACATTTGAGAACAATAAAGAGACCTCCTATTTTGTGCCTCAAAAGGAAGTTCTTACTCTCCAAACCTTGTCCCAGAATGCCTCTTAGGCCTAGATCCTCTTTTCTGGATTCAAACCAGTGCCTTATTTGGATTGCTATAGCCCTTGCTGACTACCTCGTGGCTACCATACCCATTCTCTCCAGCAGAAGCACATACCCCAAAGGGGATGCTTCTCCTGGTCATCTCCTGCTCCAGGCTTTGCAGTGCTTCCTCCCACCTCAGGGCCTTGTGTACTCTGGGTCTGAGTTGGACTCAGAACACCCTCTTATCTGTCAGCTAGCCTCCACATCACTTGGCCCATTTTTCTTGCCACCCACTGCATATAAACCCACAAGTCCAGTCAAGAAGGAAGTATAACAACTGTAATACTCTAATCTTGCTGAATCCCTCCTCTACTCAGGAAATCCTTTGACTTTCTAGTGTCTTTAGAGGAATTAAATGTCATCCCCATGTTTATAGGGCCAAGATGAAGTTGTACCAAAGTTCTGCTCAGTGTAAAAGACATCTTATACCTTCCATCATGTGTTTCTCTCTCCCTCTGTTACTGCCTATTGTGAATACATAAATCCTAATGGCCAGGTTGTCACTTTCAGCTGACGCTTGAAGTTTCCCATCAAGTGCACCCCACTATGACCCTCCCTAGCTATCCAAATCGATGGGATGGAAGTTGACTTGCCCTCAAAAGAAGGTGCAGAATAGTGGCCACCATTTTGTGTGTCAATTATAACTTAGTGAACATATGTTCCCAAGAGAGACCGCAATAGGGGTGTACTGAGAGTAAGAGTTTCTGAGGTCAAGATTCAATACTTTGTGCCTGGTGGGCAAGGCGTCTAAATTCTAAAATGCTCAAGTTACCAGACTGTAAAATAGGAATCTAAATTAGTTCTTGGTGTCTCAAGGATGTGTTTAATATTTCTGAGAACAAAACAAATGAATAAAGCATCTGAAAAGTGTTTCTTTAAAACACAGAACTGTTATTAACTATTATTTTGAGTGATGGCAAAAGAATCTTGAATGAAAACTATTGCATCAGAGTCACATGGAATGTTTTAATTGTCCTTTATAGTTTTTCATACCAAAAAAAGAGAAGAATAGCTTTCTTTCAGATCACAACCACAACATATTTTTATACTATACCAGTGCGTAGTAACAGAGTTCCTCCACAGATCTAACCTTTCTTCTTAGGAATTAAAAACAGAAATTAAAATGATCTACTTGCTGTCAAGATAACTTGTAGCCAAACAGCTGTCAAATGAAGCAGAGAGCTGGTAATTCTGCTTGGAGTATGTTAGTATTTTGCATGTGAAAGAACTCGCCATCATGCTGCCAAGGGAGCCATATTAGGTTTATTAAGGAGGGGGAGGAGCGAGAGGAAGAGAAAAAGAGGAGCTTTCCTACGTGGTTGGGGATTTTAAAGGTAGGCAGGCCCACATCAGAGGCTCTTTGGAGCCCCTGCAGGTGGGGCGTGCCCCCAGCAACTTAACAGCCTAAGAGTATCCACCACACACATCTAATACATGTGACTGGAGCTGTTTGAAGAACAGGGAGGTTGGCATCCCTTCACCTTTCTGAGGTTACCGTGAAGAATGTATGTCTACTAAAACCAACATTATCCTAGGGAATTCTAAGCACTATACATAGCTGTAAAATTTTGAAGAATTAAAATTATGTGTGAAGCCCATATAAACATCAATGACAGACATGATAACTGTCTAGAACTTAAGGAACAAAAGCTGCCATGGGCTTTTTAGTCATATTATCTAATAAAAATATCTGCATGGCTAAGTCAGAATTCTCCTTTCTGAATTAGAATGGTATGTTAAATGCTCACGGGCTCTTTTAAAACAAGGATTAAGGTTTAGAAGATGCCGCAGTCAGTGAAATGTTTGTTTTCCAAGCACAAAGACCTGAGCTTGGATCCTCAGAACCCACACAAAAAACTGGTCATGGCAGCTATGCTTATAATTCTAGAACTGAGGAGAGGATCCTCCTGCCTCTATCTGTGCTTTCTGTACACATACACACACACACACACACACACACACACACACACAAGCACACAGTACACAGACACACTCACTCATACACATACACAAACACAATCACATGAATACACACATGTGCACACAAACATGCTCACAGTGTGCACACACTCACATACACAAACATGTACACACATACACACACTAGCACACAGTAACCACACAGTCATACACTCTCATACAGTGCACACTCACACATGCACACACATTATCACACAGTAACCACACACAGTACATATTCATGCATACTCACACACTCACAATCTCAAAACAAACAATGAAGTGAATCTTTATTTAAGAAGACAAAACTCTTAGGACTATTTCAAGTCACCTATTATAACTACTGCAGCAGATTAATGTATTCATCTCTTGACATTTATAAAAGTATATATTATATAAGTTCTGTTTTTACAATCCAAATAATACCAAATATTGCTGTTATAGTTAGGCTGTGAAGAGGTTCATGAAGCCAAAGCTTGGCCTCCAACTAGCAGAGCCAGCCATTAAGAGCTGATTGGATCATAAGCCTCTGACATCCAGAATGTGGCTGATAAGCTGGTGACATTCCTGAAAGGCAGTGAGGCTTGATTAGAAGAAGTAGGTGTGTACACTAGGATTACAGACATAGGAGTGTGCCTGTGAAGACTATCTCATCACAGTCACTCTCCATCAATCTCTGTGAGATGAGCAGCAATACTCGGCATGCCCTTCCCATGATGCTTTGCTCTCCCATAGGCCTTAAAGGGTTAGGCCAGGCAGCATGGACTGAAATTATAAGCCTTTTGTCTCCTGGGTATTGATATAGCGACAAAAGACCTGGATTGCACAAATAATGTCTGGTTTATAGTGACAGACCCCTCATTACCTCATAGATAATTTCAGAAACACAGTTTCCATCTACAATCAGTTTCTAGCAGTTTCATATGCTGAAAGAAACCTTATAGGCTGTGGGAAGACACCATCAACCAGAATACTTGCTTTTTTCTTAGGCTCACAGATGTAGACATGATGAGAGCATCTCCACAGTGTTGATGCTAGGCATCTGCATTTCTCACCCAAGAATAGACATAAGTAGAAAATCTTTGTATGTTTTGTGTATATGCATATGTACGAGGTTTTTGCCCCCATCCAGGCCAAAAGTTCAACCTGCCCGCGGCTGCTTTTCCCCCAAAATATAACTCAGATGCTTATATTAATTTCATCCTGTTTGGCCTATGTCTCAGGCACATTTCTAGCTAACTCTTTCATCTTAATTCAGCCCATTGCTATTAATCTGTTTTTCCATGTGGCCGTGCCTGTGACTACCTGAGTCCCTCAGATGTCTCTTCTTTGGCAGCTAGATGGAGTCTGTCTTAACTCCACCCTCCTTCTCCTGCCTATTCTCTGATTCCTCCACCTAATTCTATGGCAGCCAGCACAGACTAAAACTGTTCCTTTATGTACAGCAAACAGATGAACATTCCCACCACATATGTACCCTGTGTGTGTGAGTGTGCAGTGTGAGTTTGTGTAACTGTGCAATGTGTGTATATGTGTGTGAGCACATGTGAGTATGTGTACTGTGTGTGAGAGAGTATGTGCACTGTGTATGCACATGTGTGTATGTATGCATATGTATGTGTTTATTCAAATGCCAGTTTTAGTGCCTGTGATGCCAGAAGATGTCATATTCTTTGGAGCTAGAGTTATAGGCAGCTGTGATGGAGAACTGAATTTGGTCCTCTGAAAGAACAGTAAATTTTTTTAACCATTAGGCCATCTCCCCATGCTCCTGGGTTGAATTTTTACAGATCACAGTCTATATTGGTACTATGTTCCATGAAAGTATATGCTAACCACTTCCCCCTCTACTGTGTGTTGTTGTATGTGCATTGTATACAGAAGCAGCACAGCTTCCCTGAAGAACATATAGGAAACAGGAAAGCAACTGTAAGGTGGCAGACAGTTCCTTAAGGATGATATGGACTGTCATCCTGAATTACTATCACTAGCCTGAGCCCACTTAATGTAGAGGGCTAGCTTCCTAATTCTAATACAAACAGTAACCCAGAGTGACACATCACCTAGTTTGTACGACTAGAGATGGGTTCATCAGGTTCTTACACATGTGTGTGCATGTACACACACACACACACACACACACACACACACACACACACACAGTCCTCATGGGAGTAGTAATAGGGACACAGATGTAATGTATAAAACCTAATGGTACTTAGGAAGAAGGACATAGAAAACCAGGAAGAATAAGAACTTTCTAAGTGTAATGGCATGTGAGGAAGGAAGGGCCTTTTAAATAAGGTACCCTCATTATAGCACCTGATGTCTGGAGCATGCATTGGGAGAGGAAATAACCATCAATTCAGTGCTGTGCTCTATAAAGGGAGTCTGAGGGGAAAGCATTGGATCATGATACATAAACAGTGACAGGAAACTGAGATGATAGTACTAGGATATATTGTTTTTGTGTCCAGAAGTATTATCAGTTTATTAACCTACATAATTTACATCATTTTAACTAAGGAATAAATACACAATTCATTATTCATTCATTCCTACAAGTATTTATAACCTGTCTACTATGTGTTGAGTTCTATGCCAACTGATTAAGAGTCAGTTTTCTCCTCAAATATCTCACATCTAGCAGGGAACCTATCAGTGTTTAACCCTTGATCTGGGATGTACTGGGTTGTGACCAGGTGTGATTTCAACATGAACCACTCTCACCAATGGAGCGATGAGTTTAAATGATCAAATCAGCTTTGTTTCCTATGCAAAGTACTCCATATCTAATGAAACAAACATTCACATTGGTCTCAGCTTTGGTCCACTGTTTAGTTCAAGTGGGTGGGACCAATACAAATACAGCTTCATGTATTGCTCTCTCCATGACTCACCACAGTCTAAGGGTACCATCTCAAGGAGCTCACCTGTTTCTACCTGTATAGAATCCACTGAGATAAATAAAGAATCCAGATTTACTCTGGATTTTCTTAGCATACCTATCAAATCCAGTGATTTTCTTTCCAGGTGATTCTGAACATAGGACATCACTAAGTTACACCTATCCAGTCATATAACTGAAGCATCGAGCAGTCTTCATGATGGCATTGGAAATCTAAGACTAGTTTAAAATGTAGAACAATATGTGTGACTTCACATGAAGACAGAAAGTCTGGAAATGGCTGGACCTGACATTTTCTTCCAAAATTATAAAAGAAGCGCCAGACACTAAAATTCTCTATGCAACTTGATGGCAACAATGACCTTAAAAATGGCAATGCCATGCTCCTAGTTCTGGCTGACAACTGGGGCCACATGCTATGCCCCTTTGTGCTGGATAGCTACTTACACTGACCACTTTAAGAGGAGATTCTTAATAAGTATCTTGTGACTTCACATTTAATGGTCCTGCTTAGTCAAGGAACTCATTCTGATTAAAAAATCAGGACCTAGGCAGATTTAAGTTTTTTATCCACATTTAAGTTGGAGAGTAGAAAAGCAGGCACCATGAAAATTCACCTGCCAACAGCTTAAGCAACAAGTTTTACTTTGTTAAAGTAGCATCCATATCATGTTATCACTAAATAAAGAATATATTTTCTGTCTTAGATTCATGGTAATAAAGCTCCAATCTTAGCATAAGTTTGTGTCCAGTCCAGTGCAGCCATATGTATTAGTATTCTGGTCATTTGATACTCATTTAGTAATTATACATATGTGGGTTGCAGCCTATCATATCTGAATGATACAGTTCTAGGAAATAAATAGGTGTGAGAGTAAAACATACAATATTATTAGCCCTGTCTCTGTTTCATGTTTAATAATGTCATCTTCTGATATTTTAAAGTGATATAAGCATGCACATTAGACATAATGTTATGTCAAATATTCTTAATTTGCTGCCTTTAAAATGGTTTCATCTACTTCTGTTTTTAAAATCCACTGGTAGATGTATATGTGGTTTAAAGTTAAAGGAACCTCAACCTGGATAAAGAGTGCACACAGGACCATCCAGAGCTGAGCTCAGTGTGCATGCTGCAGAAAGAGACCTTGCTGTTTCTAAAGTTTGTCTTCAGCTCCACTCCCAGGGCCAGAACTGCATCAGGGGAGATAGAAGTATTATCTGGAGATGTCTCACAATGTGCTCCAAAAGGTTTGCAGTCCTGAATTCCAGCTAATTCTGCGCTTCTAATTCCAGCTGGATTAAATTCTTATCTCTAGACACCAGGCCTACAGATAGGGCCTATCACAGGAGCCCCAATTCCCAGAGAACGCTCAACTCCATGACCTAAGTGAGATTAAATCCTTCCAGATAGCCTAAATAAACGGTTCATAACTCGTCCCTGTCACTCCTCTTAATGCCTTTGTACCGTGAAAGAGACTAGCAAGGGTGTAAATAAGTGTCTTCACTTTATTAGCTGTACTTCCCCTTCCCGGCTGCCATCAATAACTCCAGCATCACTCTCCTTATGGAGTCCATGGAGACCAGAGGTGGCAGCTCCTGAACCTTCTCATGTATTAATGAATCAATTTGCAGTGTTTGTCTATCACTGGCAATACGTAGGTGTGGCTGTCTCATCTGCCACATTTCAGTAAAGTTCTCTTACCCAGCCCCTTTTCTCGAAGACAGACACCATAGTCAGAATGGCATTGATGAGTGATGTAAGCTAGCCCATTACCATGGATAAAACACATTTCAGCAGAAACAGGATACACAACATATTAGAATCAAAATTGACTGAGAAGCATTTGATAAGTCTTAAGTCTTCAGTAATGCTTTACGGTTTGGTCATGAACCCACATTTCTCACTGAGCATTGGCTCCTCGAGAACAGCCACAATGCCAGGTTCCTTCTTGTTTCCTTGGACCCTGACCTACTGTTAATATGCAGTAGGCTCTTACTTGATGCTCAGGGAATGGATGTAAGGACTGGTGGTAAATACACAGAATGGGCTAGTAACCCCACACAGTGGGCCCTGCAAAACCAGTCATGGGGAAAATGGCCCTGGGAAACACCTCCAGACAGAGAAAGACAAGATTCCCAAGGTTCCTCCATCAACTCTCCACACACTATTTTACATGTATTAGAATCTCCTCTTGAACTTGATTTGTAACGATCTGAGGGAGAGAGGTTATGATACAGTTTTTATAACATTCATGCTTGATCAGGAATGGCCAAGATTTTGCACAAAGCATTATGTGTTACGCTCCTGTGGCTGTTCTTACTGTAGTCTTCTGGGCCGGAAAACAGAGCAGGTAACCCCACTGGGTCTAAAGACAGAATAACTACCATTACTAGCTACAGAACTGAATGGGGCAGACACAGAGAACATGAGGAGACTGCCCAGGGAACATTGGATGTATCAATAGCAGAATTCTCTCTTGTAAAATTTGGACAGATCAGTCTTCACAAGAAGAGGCCCAAGTGAGGACCAGATTTGCAGGGCTTTTCTCAGACTGCAGGTTTGTTTGTTTGTTTTTAATTTCCCACTATCATTTTAATCCATTAAAAGTTATGATAAAATTTAACTCACTGTTTAAAGCATAATTTGTACACAGTTTAAACAGTTTTTGAAAACAAAATGTAGAGTTAGGAGAAAATATTAATCTTTTCACTATAGCAAGAATACTGAAATGTAATGGAATATTATGAAGCCTTGTAACCTGCATAAGCCAAGTCTTGATTTTAAGAGTATGAGAATGGAGTAGTAGTTCTCTTAAATAATTTTTACTGAAACTTTGGAACCATACAAACTTGTACTTACAGAGTCTTCATGCCATGGCGGGTAAATGCTTGTAATAAGTGACTTTCTGATAGGAGAAAAATAAATTAGATTTATATAGGACAAAAAGATGGATGATAGATAGGTGACAGGCAGGCAGGCAGGCAGACAGACAGACAGACAGGCTCGTGGAATGTTTCATTTTCTACAGATTCCTGAGGGAAAGCCTGATTGGCACAGTGACCTAAATAAGAAAGGGCAATGGGGTAATCTTGATGTGGACAGATCATAGTGAGTCTCAGAAGCACATACAATTAATGTGTTAATAAATGAACCTTAAAATAGTAAAACATTACTACAAGAGAATTTCCTTATACATGAACTTTGTCTTATAGGTTAAGTGTGATTAGGAGAGCATTCCTGGCCCCTGATCCACTACTGTAAATGACACATTAATTCTCAGGACACTCCATTCCTTTCCACCTTTGCCTAGACATCAAAACAAGCAAATTTGTGAACCCACAATCTTCTCCTTTATATATCTTTGATTGAGGGGCTTGAGGTAAATCTGTATTTAACATTGATTAGATATAAATTTTTCAACTTTGAACTTGGTATAAAGAATACCATATTTTAAAAATATATTTGAAAACCTGTGATCCTTTTGTAAAACATAATTACTATTGAAAGGCTTTTGAACGTTTGTAGGGAGATGTAAAGTATTTTATTATTATATAAAATGTTAGATTTTTAGCAGCTACCATGCTATAAACTACTTATATGAAAATTAATGTGATTATTTTTCACATTTTTGACATCAACATATTAACAAACACTCTTGTGTAATGTGTCTGATACCTGCCACAAACCTGCATTTACTTGTCTTTCATTTATTTACAAAGGTTCTAAAAAATTCAAAGGGTTTGTTGATGATAGTTAACTGCTGATGAATGCTTTGGTATAAAGAACATAGTTCCAGAACTGGACAAAGAGCATCTCAAGGCTTTTATAGGTACTGTATCCCTTCTAGGTTGTGGAGAAATTTTATTTCTCTCACTGGACCACAGAATTCTCATCTCTATGATGCTTAAGTCAGAGTGTTGTCTGGAGAGCACTCCAGAAAATCCCAAGCCCAGTGTGCAGTGCCTTGCTAGCCATCCCATCTGAAGCAGGGAAGCCATGATGCAATGGAACTGTGAACATGGAGTGTCGATGACAAGTGAACTGACTTGCCTCTTTGGGGAGACTATTTTGTATGTTAGGATGACAAATTGGAATTATGAAAAATGGAAACACTAACCGAAAAGCTACTGCCAAACACACAGGGAAAGGGCTGTGGTCCTGGCAAAGAACCAAGGTCAGGACTGAAGAACTTGTTATCCTATGCTTTACATGCTTTATGAGGCACTGTTAAAGCCTTCTCAGACATCCAAGGTTCTTGTGACCATAACCATTATGCTCTAAGAACAATGTACATGACTGGTATCTAAATTTCCAGTAATACAGAAACACAAGCAAGCCCAAGAACATCACTTGGCCTCTTCCAGTTAAGTCTTTAATCAGCATTTGTGGGTAGATGAATCTCACTCATTTCAAATGAATGTTTCAAATGCAAAACATTCTATCAACAAAGAGCCGACTACAGCTAAAAACATGTCCATCCCTCAGAGAGGGGCGAAATGAGCCTGCATCATAAGATGAGTCTATACATAAAATGCTCTTCAAATATTGTAAAGATAGAAAGACAATTTATAAAAAGGCAATTTAAAGAATATTTAGTATGATGTAAAATATGCAATGTCTGCAAGCACTTCTTGCTCATACCCATGGAAGTCACCAGAGCAATTCTGTAGGGACAGCATCATAGTAACCCTGTGTGGTAAGGCTAGAAATTTGGAGAAAATTCCCCAAATCCTCGCATAGTGAGTGGGAAGACAGTATTCATATGTGAATAAGTACACCTTGGAGATGTTTGTGTGGATAGGTAACAGTTGCTAAATGGTTTATACATCCATTCTTATACCTGTTAGCTAGAAATTCCCTGGTCAGAGTCTTCAATAGTTTTGACCTTTGAAGGTCCACCACTTCATGTGATGACTGCCATATTATTTATTAAGAATACTTATAGTAAATTTGGAGCATACTCCCCTATATGTGTGGGTTTTTTTATTCAGACCTTTTATGTTAATTTTTCTATTCAGAGCTGGACTCCACTACAAAATTGGAATTACTTCACATTGCATGCAAGGACCCAAGTAATAGGATTGTAATGTCAGAATATGGCTGTATCTATTTTACTCTTGAGTAAGAAAGCAAACCAGAAGATTCTAATAGTTCTCATTCACAGCTGAGGTTATGAAAGTTCTTTGTGGAACAAAGATTTTGTGGAAACTTGTTTTCACATTTTGAATGATTCATTTTTTTTTCAGCCTTGGTTTCTGATTAGCCAGCACCACAAGGCTTAACACATCTTAGAACAAGTTCTAGACCTACTGGCTGCCCCCAAAAGCCATCTTTGCATCGTTCCTGAGTCCTATTCCACACTCATGGCACCCACGCTTGCTTCCTGACTCGTCCTTCACAATGGACTCTCGTAGATTTCTCACCAGTGCCCTTGGACTCCATGTCTTTCTCACTGGCTGCATTGGATCACCAGGGTGCCCCCCCATGGCAGATGGTGGTGGGCACCGGCTGTGAGATCACACTTCTCCAAGTATATACAGGAAATCTAAGGCAAAATATCAACTAATATTATGTATTTTTAAAGTACTGGCATTCTCCTTGTTTATGCAAAACTTAACACAAATGAAGGACTTTCTCACACCAGTGATGCTTTTTTTGCTTATCACTTGGAACACATTAAAGCATTGGGAGTCCAGGAGAAGTGTACACTATCGAGATGCTCCCACTCACCATGCAATGAGCTAGCTTCTCCCCACACAATACCTTTGCATTACCAACATTGCCACGTCTGTTTCCATACACTTGGTGTCAGATCATGTCTGCCTTTAGGCCAAGTTTCTCACCGAAAATATCCTTCCTTTCTTTAGTCTGTCCCAACTTTCCTATTTCTAGATGACTTTTACTCATCCTGAAAATGTCAGCTTAGGAGTCACTTTCTATTCACACTGACTTCATGTGTGTGGGGGGAGATGTTTCCTCCTTTAGAGATAAAGGTTAAATTCTGATGTTTACCTTCTAGTGGTGTGTCCTGCAAACCTAAAGGAGAGAGGAGGGGGGCTTCCATTAGGAACTAAATGAGGAGGAGAGGGCTAAGTGTTTACCACAGGTAACTCCTAAAACTCACAGGCCATCACCTGTGACATGTTAAAATACATAAGCCATGAAGCTGAAGCAATAATCTTTATAGAAGGTGGTCAAGAATCGGTAGAGTTATTCATAACACTATGTTTACCTCTTTATAAATAAAAGCTATCGATCATAGCTTATATTTTTCTCGGCCGCTTTCAGCATTGCCAGATTTTAAAGTTGACCCTACATATGCAGCCAAATTGCCTGTGGCTATTGGTTATCACTCAAACAGTCTTACTGTAGGCTCTTCAGTAAAGATGTATTTTGTATCTGTTGGATCTTTCTATAGTATCTCATTTTATTTTGAGGCATAAAAAAATTACAGGGATTATATCTACAAGACTAGCTTTGTTAAACTTGTAATTTCTTTCTTTCTTTCTTTTTTTTTTTTTTTTTTTTTTTTAAAAAAAATCAGATCTTATATTGGACCAAGGTCAAGCTTTTGAAAGAATCATGTCCTCTGGAGCAACAGTCCTTTGGGAACTAGGAATATGTAATCACAATAACTTACAGACTTCTACACTTTATAAATTTACTTTCAGTGTCTTTTGTGCTTCTCACATGAAACAGGCTACAGAATGAGGTCATTGTTAGTCACTCAAGCTATAGTATGAAAGTATTGTATCCAGTCGGTTCCGGTACCAGTTCCGGGACCAAGTGCTGTCTGCAGAGCATGTCCCAGCACACTCTGTAGCAGGCAGAGATAAACTCTGCCTGCCACGGTCCCCCTAACTGCTGCTGAGGAAATTTGTATGGCTACCCACTTCCAACTGAGCAAACAGATAAGGGCTGGGGACCCTGAAGGACAGACTCAGACCCCGCCCAGAGGTGAGGAGGGGTCAGCCAGCCAGAGTACCTGTATCCCTGCCAGGGAGAGATGAGCTCCTGTCGGTTCCAGTTCCGGTTCCAGTTCCGGGACCGGATGCTGTCTGCAGAGCTTGTCCCAGCACACTCTATAGGAGGCAGAGATAAACTCTAACTGCCACAGTCCCTCCAGCTGCTGCTGAGGGAGCTTGCACGGCCGCCACCTTGCCTCCAATTGGTCAAACAGAGAAAGATTGAAAACTTGAAATTCAGTCCCCTGCATAGTGCAGAAGTAGTGACTGAGCAGACATTTTCCTCAGAGGTGACAGGAGACACACAAGCTTGAGTGACACAACTGACCAGGAGCCACCTAATCATGAACCACTGAAGCCATGGGCAGACACCAGTACAAAAACTTACATAATAATACAAAGGACAACAAGGTAACTGCAAAAGAAAGTGGCAATCCTACAAACACAAGACCTGAAATAAGTAATGAAGAGGAAACAGAAGGAAGCAACACCAAAAATTCCTTTTTGATGATCATCGAAGCTCTCAAAGAAGATATGAAAAATAGCCTTAAAGAAATAGAAGAAAATACAAAGAAAAATTGGAAGAGATGAACAAATCTATGAAAGAAACATGCCAGGAACTAAAAGCTGAAACAGAAACAATAAAAAAGGCACAAAATGAGGCAAAGATGGAAATAGAAAATCTGAAGAAAAAAGCTGGAACCACAGATACAAGCATAACAAACAGAAGAGATGGAAGATAGAATCTCTGAAGTGGAAGACTCAGTAGCTCAAATAGATATATCAGTCAAAGAAAATAGTAAAACTAAAAAAGCCATAACTCAAAACGTTCAGGAAATCTGAGACACTATGAAAAGACCTAATTTGAGAATAATAGGAATAGAAGAAGGAGAAGAATACCAGCTCAAAGGCACAGATAATGTTTTCAATAAAATCATAGAAGAAAACTTTCCTAACCTGAGGAAGGAAATGCCTATAAAGATACAAGAAGCTTACAGAAAACCAAATAGATATGGCCCCCCCAAAAAGTCAGCGTGCCACATTATAATCAAGCCACAGAACATACAGAACAAAGAAAAAATTTTAAGAGCTGCAAAAGTAAAGGGCCAACTTACATATAAAGGCAGACCCATCAGAATAACGCCTGACTATTCAATGGAAATGAAGAAAGCTAGAAGGGCTTGCTCAGAAGTTATACAGACACTAATATTTGCTTTATGACCAATTATGTGGTCAATTTTGGAGAAAGTTCCATGAGGAGCTGAGAAATATGTATATTCCTTTGCCTTTGAGTGGAAGGTTCTGTAGATATCTATGAAATCCATTTGCATCATAACCTCATTTAGACTCCTTATTTCTCTGTTGAGGCTCTGTCTGGTTGATCTATCCAGGGTTGAAAGTGGGGTATTGAAGTCTCCCACTATTACGGTGTAAGAATTGATGTGGGATTTGAGCTTTAGCAGTGTTTCTTTTACATATGTAGGTGCCCTGGTTGGGATATAGGTGCTTGGGCCTGGTGACCCCTCCTCACCTCTGGGCAGGGTCTGAGTCTGTCCTTTGCAGACCCCTGTAGTTGTCTGTTCGCTCAGTTTGAGGTGATGGTGGGTAGCCATGCAAATTCCCTCAGCAGGAGCTGTGGGTACGGTGACAGGCAGAGTTTATCTGCCCCCACTTCAGAATGCGCTGGGACTCTGCAGATAGCACTTGGTCCCGGAAGCGGAACTGAAACCGATGAGAGCCCAGTGCCGAAATCTACCAGACATTCAAAGAAGAATTACTACCATTACTCCTCAAACTATTTCACACAGTGGAAACTGAGGGAATATTGCCAAGTTCCTTTTATAAGGCCACAATTACCCTAATACCCAGGCCACTCAAAGACGTGGCAGAAAAGGAGAATTACTGACCAATTTCCCTCATAAATATTGGTGCTAAAATTCTCAACAAAATTTTGGCAAACCGTATACAACAATGTATAAAAGATATCATCCACTACTACCAAGTAGGCTTCATCCCAGAAATGCAGGGCTGGTTTAACATACGAAAAACTGTAAATGTTATCCATCATATAAACAAACTAGGGGAACAAAGTTACATGATCATGTCCTTGGATGCTGAAAAAGCCTTTCACAAAATCCAACACTCTTTTTATGATTGAAGCCCTGGGGAGATCAGGAATACAGGCACAATACCTAAATATAATAAAGGCGATTTGCAAGAAGCCAACAGCCAGTATCAAACTTAATGGAGAAAAACTCAAAGCAATCCCACTAAAATCAGGAGCAAGACAGGGATGTCCTCTCTCCCCTTATCTATTCAGTGTAGTTCTCGAAGTTTTAGCTAAAGCAATAAGGGAATGAAAAGAGATTGGGGGATGCAAATTGGAAAAGAGGAGGTGAAACTATTTCTATTTGCAGATGATGTGACTGTATGCATAAGTGACCCACAAAATTCTTCCAGGGAACTGCTGCGGCTGATAAACACCTTCAGCAATGTAGCAGGATACAAGATTTTCTTGGGGAAATCAGTAGCCCTTCTGTACACTAAAGATAGAAGAGCTGAAGAAGAAATAAGGGAAACATTGCCCTTCATAACAGCTGCAAATAGTGTTGAATACCTTGGAGTGGCTATAACCAAAGAAATTACAGACCTATTTGAGAAAAATTTTGAATCACTGAAGAAAGAAATTGAAGAGGATATCAGAGGGTGGAGAGCTCTCCCATGTTCCTGGATTGGTGGGATCAACATGGTGAAAGTGGCAATTCTACCAAGGGCAGTCTGCAGATTCGATGCGCTGCCCATCAAAATCCCAACACAATATTTTTTGGGCCTTGAAAGAACAATACTCAATATCATTTGGAATGGCAGGAAAGCCAGTATTGCCAGGGCAATTTTGCTCAGCAGGGGAGCCTCAGGAGGTATCGCCATCCCTGACTTCAGGTTATGCTATGGAGCTGTAGTAATGTAAACAGCCTGGTGCTGGCATAAAAACAGACTTGTGGATCAATGGAGTGGAATTGAGGATCCAGATGTTAACCCAAAGCCTGTGGGCACCTGGTTTTTGACAAAGAGGCCAAAAGCATTCAATGGAAAAAAAAATAGTATATTTAACAAATGGTGTTGGCATGGCTGAATGGAAGTGTGTGGAAAAATGCAAATAGATCCGGGCCTGTCACCCTGCACAAAACTCAGACACAAGTGGATCAAGGACCTCAGCACAGTCCCAGCCACTTTAAACTTGGTAGAGAAGAAGGTGGGAAATATGCTTCTATGAATTAGCACAGGCGACCACTTCCTAGGTATAGTGCCAGTGGCACGGACACTGGGACCAACAATCAATAGGTGGGATGTCCTGAAGCTGGGAGGCGTCTGTAGGGCCGGGGATATGTCGGTAGGACAAAAAGACAGCCTACAGGATGGGAAAAGATTTTCACCAACCCTACAAGTGATAGAGGACTGATCTCTAAGATATATAAAAAGCTCAAGAATCTAGAGCCCAAAACCTTGAATAACCCAATCAAAAAATGGGGTTCAGATCTAAAAAGGGAATTCTCAGCAGAGGAATTATGAGTGGCTGAAAGGCACCTGAAAAAGTGCTCATCATCTTTAGCCATCAGAGAAATGCAAATCAAAACAACTTTGAGATACCACCTAACACCTGTGAGATTGGCTAAGATAAAAGGCACAGATGACAGCCTATGTTGGAGAGGATGCGGATCAAGGGGAACACCACTCCATTGTTGATGGGAATGTAAGCTTGTTCAGCCACTTTGGAATG
>PVIH01000744.1:116698-301099 GCA_004025045.1 Sigmodon hispidus
AATTGAGAATCAATCTCCCCAAGGACCCAGCAATACCACTTCTGGGTATATACCCTAAAGATGCACATTCACACTCCAAAGGTATTAGCTCAACTATGTTCATAGCAGCATTATTTGTAATAGCAAGAACCTGGAAACAACCTAGATGTCCCTCAACTGAAGAATGGATTAACAAACTGTGGTACATCTACACAATGGAGTACTACTCAGCAGTAAGAAAAAATGATATCCTAAAATTTGCAGGTAAGTGGATGGATTTGGAGAATATCCTCCTGAGCGAGTTATCACAAACTCAGAAAGATAAGCAGGGGATGTACTGACTCATTAGTGGTCTCTAAACAAACAAACAAGAAAAAAGCCAAGCATGTCCAAGCTTCAAACCACAACCACTGAACAGCTTGGGATCAGAAACACCCTGGACTGACCCTTCAGATCCCACTCCACCTATAGGAACACCTGACTCACTCTTGAGGGAGTGGGGACAAAACTGGATTTGCCAGGACTGGAGACTGAAGTAAGCATTATGGGGTCAGTGGGACCATGGGACTGTCTGCTGCCTGCCCAGGGAGGGAATGGGGAGTTGTGGAGAAGAAAAAATGACCTGATGTGGCGAGAGGGGGAAGGGATCTTGAATAAGGATATACGGGGATAGAAAAAAAAATTCAGAGGGAAAGCTGAACACAAAGTAATTTTATGTGTAGCAAACTTATTTGCATTATCACCCTTGACAAGTCATGCTTATGATTTTTATTTTCTTTATAGTTATTGTTAACTTATCAGCATTTTAAATTCATTTTACTGTTTTTCTTGATAAATACAAAATAAATAAATAAATAAAAGAAATAAAAATATCATAGAAAAAAAAAAAGAAACTATTGTATCCATGAACTTATTCTTCCTATCCAGCTGAACTCATATATTCTTTTAAAAATATCTCCCCATAGCCCCTCACTCCTTTCCCTGAGCAACCACCATTATACTCTGTAAGTACATTTTAAAACTCTGCCTACAATATAGATTCTGTTACTGTGTGTGTTGTCAGAAGTTTCTCTGTCCCACCCAGGCAGTCCCTCAGTCATTTAGTTCCAAATAATCACACAAAAGCTTATATTAATTATAAACTGTTTGACCTATGGCTCAGGCTTGTTACTTGCTAACTCTTACACTTAAACTAATCCATGATTCTTATCCATGTTTAGCTATGTGGCTTGTTACCTTTTCTCAGAGCAGCATTCTCATCTTCCTTCCTGTGAGTCTGGCTGGCATCTGCTCTGCTCTACCTCTTCCCAGAATTATTCTTGGCTGGTCATCCTGTCTGCCTAGCTTCTGGCCAATCAGCTTTTTACTAAATCAATATTTACAATGACAAATACACACACACACACACACACACACACACACACACACACACACACACACACGTGGGCCTAACTAATTCAATCAAATCAAATACAATTTCCTCTACATTAAGGCATGCTTTTTCAAATGGTTGAGTTTTCTTGTTTCTGTTATTCTGTCAAACATAGATTGTCACAATGGATTTACTCATCTGTCAGTGGGTACTCAGGTCTTTCTACATCTTGTCTGTCATGAAAGTGTTAATATTAAGGAGGAATATATGTTTCTCCTGACATACTGATTTCATTTTCCTTGGATGCTATCAACTAAAATTTCTTGGCCATTAGATAATTCTATTATTCATTTTGATGGCCTTCATACTCATTACCATTGAGAGCTCTAATCATTTATATTCCCTTTCATTTACATTTCCTTTCTCTGAATCCTATTAAATACTGTTGCCTTTTTTTTTTTTTTTTATAGTGGCCATTTAATCCGTGTGCAGGGATAGCTCACTCTGATTTTAATCAGCATTCTCCTGATCTTGAGAATCTTTTCATATACTAGTTGGCCATTCCATGTCTTTAATAAGTATATATTTAGATCTTTTGTAGCTACTACTGAGTTTCATGGCTTCTTGTAAATGTGTAAATATTTGGCTACTAATCTCTTATCAAGTATGTAGCTTACTAATGCCTCCTCCTTTCATAACTAGGTTATCTCTTCACTCTCGGAGGTTTTTGTTTTGATCACAATCCATTTATTGCCTGTGCTTTTAGACTCATACCTAAAAATGCATTGCCCAGACAGAACACACAGGACTATACTTCTCTGTTTTCTTCATTTCCTAATATTTTTATAGTATACTTTCAGGTCTTTCATCAATGGATTGTCATCTATCTGGAGCTGATTTTATATGTGTTGTAACATAACAATCTAATTTCACCCTTTTGGATGTGAATATAGAGTTAACCTACTGGAATTCTTGCTAAAAATCAACTGATAATAAATATATGTAATTATTTCTGGGGTCTCCATTTGTTCCATCTGCCTACATGTCTGTTTTTATGTTAGTACCCACTATTTTGGTTGCTATAACTTTGTAATATAGTTTCAAAGCAGTCTGATATCTCTAGCTTTAAGAACCATGTGTGAAAGTAAATCTTCAGCATAATATTACATCATACCAGAGAGCTTTGGTATACATCTCCTATAAACCAGGCATTGTCTTTCATGATCACAGCCTCTTCATGCAAATTAATAATACTGGACTAACACTTCATTCAATATTTGGGCCTTTTGCACACTACCTCAACTGTGTCCTTTCAATTAAGAAATCAGCCAAGAATCATGTATGTGCCTCCTTATGTCTCATTAGAGCCTGTCTAATTTGCATGTAGGTAAGCTAAAAAACAATAATTCTTCTTCCATTTAAGCCAGCTTTCTTTAACCACTGAACGGAAAACTATTACCCTGCTATTAATAGTCTTAAAATATGAGGAAAATAAAGTACTTCCTAAAATAGAAAACTTGAGTATACAAATAGTTTTAAATTTACATTGTATTTTGGAGAGGAAATCTACAGATTTTTGAACAAACATTTAAAAAACTGTATACACTTATTTTATGTAGGAGAGTTATGACTTCATCCAGTGAACATAGGAGGCAAATCGGGGATAAGTTTGTCAAAGTAGGAGAGCAGAATTTTTAGAAGAAATAGAGGGCATAGCCCTTGGTGATGCAGAGCACACAGGGTTCAGGTCATCACTTCAGTCATTTCTCATTGGAACCCTCAGTGTCTGTCATAGGCATTGTTGGGCCCAAAGTTCAGGAAGTGAAAAGATAATTAAAGAAGCTAAGATGACAGAGGTGTTTCCTCGAGTCTCCTTTGTCCTGGGATACAGAGACTTGTCACAGTAGAGTTCCTAATCCCCTTCTGCCCAGGCCTCGGGTCTTTCTGTAGCATTGACAACAGGGATATTAACACAATAGAAACGCAGAAGACCACAGCCAAAGCACCGGAGAGTGACTGTGACGGGAACATGGGTCCAGGGTGACCTCACTGAGACCCACAGGAACCACAGGGACCACTGCCACCAAGCTTCTTCTCAGTTAAAATCACAGAGTTTCAGAAGTAGTCTGTATTTCTTTTGACAAACATACAGAAAGGTTCATTAAAGAGATACATATTTTCCCCTTTTGGCAGAATTCACCTTCCTCTTGACCTGAGGACTATTTATAGTCAGAATCTTACTTTATGCTGAGAAAACCACAAGTAAATCTCAGCAGGAAACTTGCACATTTTTTTTTAATATTTCTCAAACTCAGCAATATATTTCATGATTCTCTTTTAACTAGATTAACTGTGAATTAAAAATAGCTACACAAATCTCCATTTGCTTTAGACCTTGAAGATATACAAACACTTCACAATGGCTACATTTTTTAACTCAATAATATCCCAATGGCATATATTTGCTACACTCACTGGATAACCCACAAGGCATGGGGAGGCTTGAACACAGTGACATGTCTAATTACACAGATTCACTGTGAGGAATGAGAACATCACAAAATACCTCTTTCTTGGGAAATATTTAAACACAATACACAATGATGTGAGTGTGTGTATGTTGGACAGCTGAGCGTGGGTTATAGGGACAGCTCTGATGATCTGCTTCCCACCTTCCAATGCCAGAAAAGAACACTGCATGTTTTAGTAGTGACTGCCTCCTGTTTCTCACATTCCATCCCTGTAGGCTTGACTTTGCCTTCCATTATTTCACCATATCTCAGCTGGATGCCATTAGGAAGACATGCACTTCTACAGCTTTGCCTACATAGAAAACTACTTTCTTTCATGCTGCCAGCCCTCTTAATTATAATATTGGCAGCCTCGACAGAAACTAGCAGCTCAGATTTTGGGGAGGCCTATTTTTATACTTTTCGGTGCTGTTTACTTCTGATTAATAAAAAAAGAAGAGAAAAATCCCCCATCTCTACAGCAGATAACAGATTTACCACTTGTCCATTATAGATTTGATTTTCTGGCTTTCTGGCTTCTTAATTCATGGTGCTGAAGAGCAGAAGGAAGATTAGTTCGCGTAAGATTAGACTGACATTTGTACATTTTTCCCATGCAGATAGTGGTATAAAACATTTTTAAAGAGAAACAAATCAGCTATTTCCCCCCTTCATTTGATGTGCTGAAACATAGCCAATGCAATCTTCCATTCTCCAATACCTTCCATATCAGCCAATTTCTACATCCAGCCTGGCATCAGTTTTCTTACAAATACAGCCAGCTAATAACAGGTAAACAGAGGGTTGTATACAGCCTCTGAGTTGAATACAGGAACACCTCAAGCTTTGGTATGCCTCGAAGGCAACATCCTATCAGCAGGGTAGTATCCAGGAGCTGGCACAGAGCACCTGTGATGTCACCTTCTTTCTATCCACATCTTATGATATCAGAGAGCAGGAGGCTAGTTCCTGACATTCTTACAGATCTTGCAATATGGATTTAAAAGTTCAGGTCTTTATCCTTTATCCTTATACTTAATTATTAGGAATGCATACAATGTTTCAACATGAGCAACTTGGTGATTTATACATGTTCCATCTATACTTTTCTACAAGAATAAAAGCAATCAATGTGGCTCTATTACTGTGTGTGACAACTAAGTGTCTGAAACCATCTGCCTGAAACCTGGCCTCAGTGGGGTAGCCACTGGTCAGCTATGCTGTAACCTAATGACCTCAGACTGTTATTTAGTCCATATTTCTATTATGTGGACATAATAGAAAAGTAAAATTATCCATAGCTGTATCTCAGAATAAACAAAAGTACTCCCCCAAAACAAAACAAAAGAAAATAAAAACTCAGGGGGTAGAAGACATAGAAATAAAAATGCAACAAAATAAAAGGGCTGAAAGAACAAGAAGACCATAAAAAGCAATGGGCACATCTTAGAACAGGGAGCCAGAGCCCATGAAGAATTCAATCATGGAAATCAACAGATTCTACAACAGATTATATGAGGAAAAATACAACATAGATAATATAATTAACGTCACGGCATGTGCTGCTTCTATGGAGAAGAAAAATGAAACTCAACTTTGAGAAAAACAAAACTGTAATAAAAACAGTAATTATGAATTACACGTGAAGCAAAATAAAACACAGTGGGACTGTAAGCACCTACTATTCTTCTTAACTTGGATTTTAGGAGCATAAGCATGACTGTGAAAATTATTAGAATATAATTCCTCCCATGTAGATTCAATCACAGAATATATTTGACATGTAGTAATTGGATTTTTTTTTTTTTAGTTTTGAAAACATATTATCAGGAAAATATCACTAAGTTAGATCCTATAATACTGACTCCTTCCATGTACATGTAAGAGAAGTTAGGCTCCCAGGGGAGGAATAAGCACTGTGGATATGAATATACCAATTCTCTTTTAGAAAATGATTACCAGACCAATCAAACTGTACTGGAGAAACAGAAAGGGAATTTTCTATGCAGATAGTGCATTTGGTCACACTTAACTGACAGTACTATAAGTTCAGCTGTCATAGATGATTGACCATTAATCTGCATTTCTTAATTATACATTACAACTTTAAAGGAGTTGTATAAACATAATAACTTAAACAAAATACAAATACATATATAGTGTAAAAATTAACCTTAAATTTGTATAAATAAATGAAAATATGTATCAATGTATTTAAAACAAGTAGTTGCTTTTTAAAAAATAGATTCAATAATCTACCCTATTATCCTATCATATCTATATCCCCTTTTCTTTTTTTAGAAAATGATGACCTATGACAAATAACCAAGTCCCCTATACAAAGATAAGTATCCATATCCTATTTTGAAAGAATGTGGGTATAGTTTCTAGGCTACTTCTTGCTGACTAGGGGCTCTGATAATCTTTGAGAAACCCTGAGCCTAGATTATCTTAGTCAGCAACTTTGGAGATAATGTGGATGTTGCATCATCTGGACCATTTCTTCCCATTTTTCGGGGGACCTTCCTCTGGGTCAAACCATATTAGCCTAAAAGCAATCCATAGGGTCTCATCTTCTGTGGAAACAAAAGCAGAACCTCTTTTCCAAAGTAGCATATTCTTAGCTCCAAATTTTAAAATATATATGTTGGTTTAAATTAACAGCTTTTATAAAGCCTTTATCAAATATCTTTCTGTAGTTAGCTCATTAACAGTTACACAATTAAAAGAAAACATAATAATATACATAATCTAGACTCTGTATTTTCCATCTTTATGTAGCTCATTATATTTTTATTACTCTATTTCTTTTTTTTTTACGGGACTTTCTGTATCCTTTTTCTTTTCTGTCCCAAGCCTTTTTTTTTTTTTTTTTTTTTTACTCACATTGTAACCTATTTAGAGGTTTTTCAACATGGTGCAGGTACCAATGTGTTACACTTACCTTCCCAACTTTTGGAATCAGTGTGTAGCTGTGTTTTTAAGACCACATCTGTGCTCCTAAACCCAAAAGCACTTGCTGGGAGAAGCCTCTTTGTACCAGCCTGTAAGAGAGACTGCAGAAATTGGCCATGGAGCTTAACTCATGGTGACTGGTGGCTGGCTACATATTCCAGGCAGCTTCTGGGAGTCTCTGTGCTGCTGCTGGCATGAGACTGTAAGACAAGGCAGCCCAGTGTGGCTCTGTTTTTGTGCATTCAGAATCTTTTAAAAACTTTTTCACTGCCCCACACTGGGTGTCATTTGTAGCCAGTACTTTTTTGACCTGTCCATGCCCCTCAGTCTGGACAAAGCTCTCCCACTCATGCTCCTGCAGTTGCTTGTACTCAGAGGCTTATATTAATTACAAACTGTTTGGCCTATGGCTCAGGTTCATTACCAACTATATCTTACAACTTAACCCATTTCTACTAATCCATTGTATTGCCATGTGTTCTGTGGCTTTACCTGTGATTTATTACATCTTGCTTTCTGGGTGGCAATTTACAGCAACTTCCTCTGACTCCACCTTCTTTCATCTTTGTTTCTTCTTGGATTTCCTACCTGCCTCTAAGCTGTCTTGCCATAGGACAAAATAGCTTCGTTATTAACAAATAGTAATAAAGCATATTCATCATGTATAGAAAGACATTCTACACCACATCACTCTAACTTTTTCAACTCCACTCAATTCTGTTTTTAAAACCATGTAGACAATACACTGCCCTAATTTACATACTAAATATTTATTTTACTGAGGGACAGTTTAGCATTCTATCCTGATTTCCTCTGAGGCAATGCACAAATTATGAAAGATTTGCATAAGACAATATTTTGATAGTGCAAAATAATTTTTGAAAGTTCACTGGAAAGAAAAACCTATTGTATTACAGTTCTATTCATCTTTTCATTATCTTTTTAATAGATTTCTGACATTGCCCTGGGGCAGAATTGGAGGCTTTTTCAATGTTAATCAGGATGCTGGTGTCCCATGGCCTTGATGGCAGAAGGCTGAAAAGTTGGCATGCAGCTATGAGGTAGTTTGGGTTTTGCTGTTCAATTCTTACTGTTCATTCTCCACAATATTTTAAGTGGGAAAATCACTCAGTTCAGTGTTCTAAATTACCTGTGCCTTTGTTTTTCTGATTTGCACAGGTATCAATATTTCTAATAGGATATACATCTTGTATAGTCCAAAAGTACATCTCAGAGATGCACACAGCTTTAGAACACAGGGGTGGCTTTTCATGCAAGAAAATTTTCACAATCCCTTATCAAGAATGGGTCCTGAGTATGTGCATGAATTCTTGTTAAAGATATAAAGGAACTATGTGGTGATTGTTTTTAAAGTGTAAGTAAGTACTATTTATAAAATATAACACAAGCCTATGATTTTGGATAGAGAGTAAGATATATCAAAGTAGGAAATTTATATAGAGAGGTACATGGCTTTGTAAGCAGCAGCAGCTGCCACTGCTATTAATCACCAAGGGGCTTAGTACATTGCTGTTATATTCTCTGTTTTCCAGTTACTAGAGCCAGGCTTTAGGCAAGTATGTGTGAGGCTAAAGCCATATCTACACAGATATTCCTATAGACACATATAAATAAATCTCTGAACCAGGGCATCTTGTCCAACCTCCCCATATAGATTTCCTATTCCTGGTTCTTAATATACTCAAAGAAAACGCTGTTTTCCCCCCTCTGATCCTAAATTAGGTCCTGCAATAGCCTTAATTTAATTCCAAAGTTTGTGAAGGAAGAGAGGCAAAAGGAGGGGAGATACATACTAGTGTAGAGAGAAGAAGCAGGGCAGAATGGCTCACAATAAAGCATCCAGAAGGCAAAGCTTGTGTTCTAGTGTCCTGTCTCCTTCCCCACTTTTATTCAGTATGCACTTCTAGCCCATTGGATGACGATACCCACAGTCAATGCACATTCTCTTTCATGTCCCCAATGAAACCCTCTTAAACCATAAAGTGAATATTTTGGCAAACTTTCTCTCTATTCCTTTTTTGTGCAGAGGGTGGAGTTATAAGAATTAAGCAATTTAGTTCAGAAAATCTAACAATATGTCTTACTTTAATTATATGAATAAAATTAGTAAAACACTGTAGTGTTGTGGTACAACTGTAAATTTAGTGAATGTTGTTGAACACTTAAAATTAATAAACTTTATGAAGTGTAAATTATATTTCAATAGGGTTATTAAAATAATTGTTTGAGTTCATGTCCTGGTTTAGATCCTCAGTAGCGAAATACCCCTCCTCCTTCTCTTGCTCTCTTATTTCTTCTTTCTTTCTCCTCTTAGTGTTTTTGGTATATAGAGCCAGCCTCTGGGGTTCTTGGTTTCTGTTTTCTCTACTTTTGGTCACTCTTAATTGGTTTTCTCTTGTTTCTTTCTCCTTTGATGTCTAACTTGTAAATACTGGAGTCTCCTAGCTTCTTACTGAGATTTCTGAAATATACTTGTTGGGAGATTCCATGAGAGCATCTTTAATGAAAAGACAAGCTACTCATTGCAGTCTGTGAGGCTTTGCATCTTTATTTCCTCTACAGTCACCTGTCACTGCAGACCTGCTCAGACACTGACAGGCAAGCCTGGTGCTCATGGAGATCAGACAAGGTCATTCTAACTCTGAAACTGTGTTCCATTGTATCTTGTTTCCTTGAGAGACAGCCTCCAGCTGCCATTGTTGTGTCTTGTTTTGGTACAACCTGAATGGTTGGTGACTATTTCTTATAATACCTTCTAATGTTTTTCCCAGAAACATATGTTAGTTTATGGTACATTCCTGTGTTGGGAGGAATGTTAAGGTAAGTATTCCCCAGTAAGTCTCGTCCCCATAAATTCATTGCAATGTTAGTCACATATTGACTTTAATTTTCTTCTCTGTCCTTCTAGCCCCATATATTCAAGCCATCTTGCACTCTGTTTTACCTGGGATAATGTCCCAATTCCCCAAAACTCAACACTTACCTCCTGAAGGGGCCAATTTGAATGCCAAGATTCTGGTGAAATTATTGATCTATCCATCCCTGTGTTCACCAAAACTTCAATGGCAGCATCATTTATTCATATTTTTAATTTTGGCCTCTGTTCATTCATAGAAGTTTGTCAAAATATTTGCTTTATGATTTTTCCGTTATCTTTTCTATTGTCCAGAGCAGTATGTTTTTATAGAATAGGCTTTAATTTCTTTAGTTGGTCTGGGAAGGTGTTTTCTCCACGATGTCAGGGTAAGACAGACCTGGATTTGATACAGGGGTAGGAGGGCTTTCGAAAGCCTCCTTGGGGCATTTCCAGAAGGCAAATAGTTGCCTCGGCTGTCTCTTGTTGACCTGCACTCACTAGTCCAGTGCCTCCCTTTGCTACACCTTCACATGCTCCACAAGGGAGGTATGTTCTCTTGAGATTTTTCTAACAAAGAAACTGCTCCTGGAAATGCCTTGTTCACAGTCTCTTTTTATGTATAAGAAAAATATATAACTGTAATATTATAAACTGTAAAATTCCACAACTGTAATATTTAATATTTTTATTTTCTAATATCTCTAGAAATAACCCTTCCTATCCAGTTATCATCACAGCTACAAGGTTCTAAATTAATTGTATCTTGAATCTAGACCTCCAAGGGTGCTGATTTTGCTTTTAACAGTCTATTCTTTTACATCGTAAGTTAGCATTTTCAAAAGCCAGAGATTATATTGTTATTTGCCTAGTCTTTGAATCTCATACCATTCTGTTTACCTCAGCAGTTAATTTCTGCAAAGAGTCTGTAAAAGTTCTGGGGGCCTTGAATTACTTTTGTAAAAGATTCCATTTCTTTTTTTTTTTTTTTAATTCTATCCCATGCATTCAAGGTTGCCATTTGGCATAAAGGCAGGGTATGGTCATCATATAAAGATTGCTTTTCTAGATCAGCATAATCTCCCTTCACAAGATTTCTATGCCCCATCTCTGTTTTTTGTTCTACTGTTTTAGCCTCATTTTTCCACTATGTCTTCCACTGTAAAAGTAGCCTGGTCTCCAAAACAGCAGTAATCATATCTGACCAGTCTTTAGGTTTAGGGATAATGTGGTTACATGTTGACCAAGAATTTAACATTTGTTTTACAAATGGTGAGTGCATACCATAAGTGACAACTACTTCCTTGAATCTCCTTAAATCTAACATTTGTAATGAAGCCCAATAAGCTTATGAGCATTTTTTTTATTTTGCAATTCTTTTAAAGTTACTGGATATGATAATGTTGGTTGTTTGAAAGCCTTAGGCTATTTTTTGTGTAATCTTATAACCAATGCTGAGATTGGTTTTTTAAATTTCTCTGCCTGGGCGTGAATATCTTTGTGTTCTCTCTTAACAGGTTCTTCTAAGACTTGGCATTCACATTAACTGACTTTTTAAATGATAAAACAGAAATAATAAAACAAATAATACTCATGATTATGATGATAATCCATCTACATTATTTATCATTTACCTCACTGGTTCTTGCTTTAAATCATCTAGAGTAATATCAAAGACCAACCACCTTACATTATGCTATGCTTTCCTGTTTTTACTGTAGCAGAAAGTTCTCTCTCTGCCTTAAAAAATTCCCCTTTTTAAGAAAACCCAATTTACATACCAAACTTTTTGTCAGTGATGATTCAGATGCCTATGAAGTGGGGCAGCTACTGTGGTAGCAGCCCAAGGAAGGGGTGCAAAAATAGAAAAAATAATACAACCCACAAAGAGTTGCCACTATCTGAAAACCTCAGCCACATGAGTATAGGAAATAAAGATATGTGGTTAGCTCTGCCTAAGCCTTGAGGCTGACTCTGAACAGAAAGCTTAACTAGCCGGTAACTACTCTTCCAGCCACGTTGCTCTGGCCAGCAAACAGCTTTTTTTTTTTAATTTACTTATTTATTTAATTCATGCCTCAAAAGTTGAGCAGCAAATATTTTACCAATTTTAGTTAGCATATAATTAAAACCCAGAAGCAGATATTGAGGAAAAGTTGTAATATTTCTATCTGATAGAAAAACAGACTACAGTCAATTCTTCACTAGCCAACTTCTCAGGCTGAATTCAAATCAGCCAGCCATAGAATTGATACCATTATCATTACATCAGAGATTGGACATCATCTGAGACTGGGAAGTTGTTTGATGTCCCGACATCTAAGACAAAGCATTGATTCTTTTGTCAAAGTGAGATAGCATCACACACTATTATGTACTATAACTCACTCACCAACACTGTTTAGAAACCATACCATAATCTCTATGTTCTACTCAACAGTATGGTAGGTTAGTTATTTTGAAACTGTCAACTAAAAGATAGATAGATGAATGCAAGTGTGGAATGTGATATTATATATTTAATAAAAATAGTGCTGTGGGACTATGCTTTTGTACACTGTATATATTTGTCCCTCATATCCATCTAATAAAATGCTGATTGGCCAGTAGGAAGTATATATAGGGCTAGTGAACTAGGGGAATTCTGGGAAGTGAAAGAAGAGAGCAGATATGCTGGCCAGACCTAGAAGGAGACACATGAGAATAATACTCAGAAAAGATACTATGCCACATAGATAAACAAAAATAAAGAATATGGGTTAACTTAAAGTATAAGAATTAGATAGTAATATACATGAGCCATGGGCCAACTAACTGGTAATTAATATAAGTCTTTGTGTGATTGTGACTACATGGCAGTGGATAGGTCTGGACCTCAATGCTAGGCTGCATTAGAAACTTCTGTCTACAATTGAAGTTTCTAGTGATATGGGCTCTAGGAGCAAGCAAAGATGCCAGTAGCAATGTATTTACCTTAAAGTCAGATTCCAGTGCATATATAACATAATGAGCCTAAACTATTTATGGCAATAAAGAAAGGATCCCAAAGAATAAAGCTGCATAGTAAAACCATTTGGCAGCTGGCTATCCATTAGTGACTTCTGAAGATGACTGGGCACTGTAACAACAGTGCAAAGCAAATACTATCACCAAGTCAATGTTGAGATCACCAAATGCCATAGGAAATGCATGTTTATGAGAGGAATTTCCACTTCAGAATCACACGTGGAAATGGAAGAAAGTGAGATTACATATGCATATTCAAAGTGGAATTTTGTACTGGACAACTCCTTTGAATAAACAAAAGTTACTGCTAACAGTAATTACTTGAAAGATAACATTTTTAAAACACAAATGCAATCATGTGCTAACATATTTGGCAGGAATAGAAATGAATCCTAGAAACACTGTTGGGGAATAGGAAATCTACAGTCTCAAAGCAGCATGCTAATGTTTCATCTGTGGGTTTTTTTTTAAAAAAAGAGAGACTGGAGACTTACTCAAAGAGGCAACTTGCAGACTCACAGATGTCATGAGTTGACCTGACACTGTGAGTCTGCTGATGTGATGTGACATGAAGCATGCTACACTTGGGAAATATTCTTGCCAGAGACATTTAAACTGAATACAAACGGGAATGAAAATATGGAGAGAAATCCATATTGTAGACATTCTAAAGGACAACTGTCCCGGAGTCCTAAAAATGTCAGGTCATGAAAGATAGAGAGTGCCTGTTAGTAGTTTTAGATTAGAGTGAAGATGCATGGTATGAGCTGACAGGAGCAAATAGACAAATGATACGAATAGTTCTGTATCATTATGGATAAGGAAAAGAAGTCATACAAAGGGCATCTGGGGACAACTGTAGTCTGTGGCAATATGCAGATGGCTGTACATTAGATACTGCCATTGAGTCAATGTTTAGTCCACTGGATGCCAAGTAAAGATAAGGTGGCTGGCAGAAAGTGACTCTTGCATCAAAGACACATGGAAATGTTAGGAAGAAAATGACTGGAACAATACTTGCTACTTAAGTCCAAGTAAATAAGTCACACACACATACACACATAAAGAGTGACACTTACATCTACACCTATACTCATGCACATAGATGTATACACACACAGACATATACATGCATAGATACATATATATGTACACACATAGGCACACACTTACATATAGAATAATATACACATTCATATACTTCTTTATGTGTTGTTGTGGAATGTATGGGAGAGTGTAGGAATCTGAATGAACAAAGGATAGAAAATGAGACAAAATACAGAGAAATGGTGAATATAGTTCAGATATAATGGTAGTTTACCTATTTTTCAAAACTTTTTTTTGTTTTATATTTCTAAGAGGGAGAGGAGAAAAGGATTTCCCTGGATAGAAGGTGCAAAGACAAACACTAGACTCCACTGGTAGAATTCTGGAAGTCATTGTTGGTAAAATAAGTCCCTGATCAAGTTAGCCTCTTAACTCAAAGCACTCCAGTACTACCTTTGCATTCTCAGTAGAACTCTTCCACCTGTCTTTGGATGCCAGGTTCCTTTCCAATGCTTCTGAAAGTGGAGATGGTGTTCCAGGGAGAGAGAACAAAAGAAGCTGCTATCATCATCCAGAACTTCTGGAGCCAAGACAGCAGGGACCTCTGAATACAATCCAGTTTTCTCACTTTTAAGCCAAACTGTTTATCTCAGCTCAGCACCTTTAATTCTCTCATTTCTAATGTATCGTATTAACACAAAGCATCTTTCCACTTAGAGAATTTGGATGGATGTGATGTGGAAACTTGAATGTCATTTGCAGCCTTCAAATAGCACTGCACAAAAAGTTGACTTATAAATCCACCTTGATGCTACTGGTGACTGCGGTGATGACTTCCTGGTGCAAATCTTTTCATGAGGAAAACAAAATGTCAGTCCAATATTTCAAGAGGATTTGCTATAGAAAACTTTGAGAATGTCAATAGCTGAACAGTAAGATATTTCCACATGTAATAATTATTTTATACCATTCTTCAAGGTTCTCATTTAAGTGATATGTCCATAAATGATAAAAATAACAGGATTTAGCAACAAAGGGGTTATTACCTTGCCATTTAGTCCACTTCTGTATCCATTGTCTCTGCTATCACTAAGAGTGGAAGGTTATTGGCCCTTTATCCCTCTTGGTCTTAACTGTAGGAATCATGAGAATGGAATCTAGGCTCTCTATTTCATTTAATATGATAATATGCATACATTTTCCTCTAAAAAGTTGACTGATTTTATGTTTTAAAACCAATATAGTAGAAGTCAGAAAGATGACTCAGTATTTTAGAGCACTAGCATCTTTTGCAAAAGGACCAAGCTGTGGTCACCAGTGGTGGTAGCAAACTGTCTTTAACTTCAGTTAGAAAGAATTGTCTTCTAGCCTCTGCAGGAACCAGGCAAGTACATGGTATGTGTAAATATATCAAGAAACTCATATACATAGAACAAAAGAAATACATATTTTAAATTTTTCTGTATTCCAATAGACGTAAAATTATATGAACTTCATAAAACTTTTGAAAATCAATCTAGCATCTTCATATAAAAGGATAGGATAACAATTCAATATGAGACTGACCAATATTCTCTACATCTGGCTATGTGAAATGCTATGTCTTTGCAGGAACTACACTTAAAGACATGTAATTTAAAAGAAAAGCTTAAACTTAAGAAATTTAAAAGAAAACTTGAAGGTCATCAAGTATTATCACATCATATTTGGCACAATAACAAACAGCTGAGTATAAATGATCACGAGCAAACTGTGAATGATTCATTCACAACTGCGTTTTCGTTAGATGGTAATGGCTCCTTTTTGATAAAGTCAACATTACAATCCAGATGAGAATTTATGTAGTTAAACAAGATGCTCAAAGACAATCCTTGTATCTCATATCTATTAAGTTACCCTTCTTTAAACAAGAATACATCACTGTGACCAGTAGAGGGTAAAGTTAAGTCCAGTGTGATAAAGTTTATAAGTATGTGTGTATGAGTGTGTTCACCAAATTATGATTCATATCTGCAATTCAACAAGTATTTCTTTCACTTAAGAGTACTGTACATTTTTACATAGCACTGTAGTAACTAACATGTTGATGTGTTATCAAAACTTTATATGAGAAGTTTGGCTGTTTTTCATGGGTTAAGTGAGAATAGATTTAAAGAGAAGATAGGCCTGACACATGTACATATTTTTCCAAAGCTGTGGTCTTGAGTGGTAAGTCACTCATAGAGATACATAAAAGATCAGGGGGAGCCCCAGGAAGGCCGGAGGATTCTTAATGAGCTGAGATCAGAGGTGTGGGGGAGCCTTAGCATATAGCCACAGCCAAGGCCTAAGCATCTTTGTGCTGAAAGCACACTCAACAGAATGTCTTATTTTGTAGTTTGAAATATGCTCTCCAGACCATCATTTTCCATGAAGAACTAAGAGGGGTTTACTTTTTATCTCTATGAAAATCTACTTCATAATTTAAGGGCTGATGCATGTCATTTTTGAATGTTATAAATAAGAATTCAGAACAGGAAGCAGCCCTCCTCATTCACCCACCCTTCAGCAAATTTTACAACTGACACATCAGACAAACAGTCATGGGGGGGGAGAATCGCCAGACATTTCACTTTACCTGATTTAACAGACTTTTAAAGTATGTTCCAAGGAAGATAATTTGATTAACAAAGTGAAGGCCAGACAAGGATCTGGTGCTAGGTGACTGATATAATTGAAATGTTTCTGAGCAATCTACTGATCAAATAAGTAAGCAACCCCTGCCTTAGCCCTCCAAATCTCATTAGGTTAGTGCAAGATATGCTTTCCATCATCAGTCAGTTTCCACCTCATGATTCTGGCAGGGAATACACCTATAGGCAAAGAAGATTTTTGTCAAGATGTATGTAAGACAAGGTGGCTCTAGCCCTTGCTCTGGTGCTTTTCTGTCAGAGCTTTCTCCACCTGACACAGGCCAATCTGAACATCATTCCTGGTTCTGAAGTCACGGCATACAGTGTTCATCCATTCATGAATGCATTTATGCCACACATTCAGATCGAGACCATATATGCCCTGTAGCTTCTTTCTTTCTTTCTTTCTTTTTAAAGAAAATGTTTTATTCATTTTACATACCAACTACAATTTCCCCTCACTCTGCCTGCTCCCCTACTCCAGACTCCTCTGCCCTAACCCACTTCCCATCCCTTCTTCCAAAAAGGTAAGGTCTCCTACGGGGAGTCAGCAAAGCCTGGTACATTCAGTTAAAGCAGGACCAAGTCCTTCTGTTCTGCATCAAGACTAAGCAAGGCATTCTACCATAGGTGATGGACTTTGAAAAGCCAGCTCATGCACCAGGGATAGATCCTGATCCCATTGCCAGGGGCCCCTCAAAAAGACCAAGCTACACAAGTGTCTCCCACATGCAGAGAGCCTAGTCCAGTGCAATGTAGGCTTAGCCTATGGTTTCTTAAATCACTCCAGATTTGGAGATTACAAAGAGCTCCATTTATGGCACTCACAGTGTAGCCTGGTGGAAGCTAGAAAACATGGCAAGTCTATCCTCATAAGGGAAGCCACCTAGATTCACACAGGTACTGAAGGAGTGTTGAGGTATGAAAATACAAGAGCTTTAAGTAGTGTGGTAATGGTTGAAATATGAATGATACTTGGAGGCAAAACTGTAACTGAATACAAAGAGCAGAGACTGATAGACTCCTTGGGCACATGTTTATCTGAATACATATTATGTGGTGGTGAAGGATTTGGGGTGCTGGGTGACAGCATGCATTCTGAAGTTCCTATGACATGGGTTAGAAAGCATAGTTGTAGATCAATGAAGGAGGTTTTATCTAACAGCCCAGGGTAGCTGGAATAATATGTATAAATGTAAATAACTGAGAAAGTGGCAGTAAGTCACCATGACATAAACCTACTTTCCATCACAAATATAATGCCAGCAAGGGGAAAAGCTCTTTAAATTTGGAATAGAGAGAAGCCAAAGTTTAAAATACATAATAAAGAGTGATTTTAATCTCTTTATGCTGAGAGGTGTCATGCATAATGGTTTTGCAAAGAGCACTTCTTGAGAAAGCAAAGTGACTTTGGATAAGAATCATACTCAGGCAGTATCCATGTGTCTGTGGTCTGTAGGCTCAATCTGTGACCTGGGATTTGTATTCA
Organism: Sigmodon hispidus; assembly: GCA_004025045.1. Classification (NCBI taxonomy): domain Eukaryota; kingdom Metazoa; phylum Chordata; class Mammalia; order Rodentia; family Cricetidae; genus Sigmodon; species Sigmodon hispidus. The sequence continues at coordinate 134,604 of PVIH01000744.1, forward strand.
TAGACACCCCACACAGCAGCCATTTCCTAGTGCGTATGGCTGTACAGTATAGCCAAAAATGGATAAGATCATGATTAAAAATCTGTACATTTCTAAGCCAAGCTCTGTGAGTCATTTCCTTAGAGAGATCCCCAAATAGTTCCAATGGTCCCCAGATTTCCCTTCTATACAGATCTAGAGGTTGTTGGGCCTGATTTCTCTATTCATTGCAGTTTGGTTCATCCACATTAATGCTTTTCTGTATGAAAAGGGCTTCAGAAGATATCCTCACATCAGCTGTATCTTCTATGTTGCCAGACTTGCACAGTGACTGCACACCAGAATACACACAGTATGTGTAGTGCACAGCCATATAACTGAGGACAGTTGCAGCCATTTCATAGCTGTTCAAACTTGATGAGTATTCTTAGGTTATAGGGAATGTCTGAAGGTGATGACTCACACTGTGAGAGGTTACAGAAATCACATCAATACATTTTAAGTTTAGATCAAGTGATATAAAATATATGTTAAAGATAAACAATTCTTTGCATATTGTGTACCTGTCAAACACTCTTCTATTAATCATATTAATCCTCATAGACTAGTGATACTGTCAGCATTGACAAAGAAACTTTTTTTTGCAGTATACAGCAGTTAATAAAGAGATTATTAATTGGTAAGAATTGCTGAGAATAAGTGACTATTCAGTGCTCAGCCATATATAAGACATCTGTGTTACTCCAAATAAGCTCAGGAAACATCCAAGAAGAAGGGGTAGTGGTGGAAATGATTTCAGAGCTGGGGAATAGGATGGCATGATGTGGAATGTTATATTCCTAGCATCAGATGGCCATAGTGTTCTTAAGTTCATAGCAACTTTGATTAGCTTAACAAGACATGCACATGTTTGTGATCGCCAACATCTTAGCAGGCCCCACCTCGCTCTGAGGCTTGATAGGCAGTTAATTGTTGCTGGGAAATAAAATGACATTTTTAATCACTGTTATAGCTACTGCTATGGGGCTCTTGCTATGTACATTATCTTTTACACAGCAACCCTATTGAACTAATTGAGTAAAAGAAAAAGAAAACAAAACAAAAATGCATGAAAATAGAGAGGGAGAGTATTTGGGAAGAGAAGAAATAAACAGGCATGGAGAGAGACAGAAGAAAAATACTTGGATGTGGATTAACATATTATCCACCAGTATGAAGATGTCATAATTAGATTCATTGTTATATATGACTAATATATGATAATAGATCAATTAAAAATCAAAACTAAATGTTTTAATGTAGGCTCTGAGTTACAAAACTCCAGATGGTCACACCAAAGAGATTTAATTCAGTTTATACTATATTCCACTTCTACTAAATGCTTCCCTTCTTCTCAGTGTTGTATATGAATGTAATTACTTCACTTTTGAAAGAAAATAGAAACTATAGATAGAACTTTGTCACAAAACTAAAGGCCAGGACTAGGTGATATAATTCAAAACATGAACCAACAACCTTCTAAAGCTCTCTCAGTATCTTGTATCTGCCTCTAAAACCTACCCTTGCATAGCAACAGGGCTACAGAGGGGCCTGACTAAGTTCCAAGTCTTATGACCAGGGTAGAGAGCATCCTCCCTGGCTGCTTGTCTAGAGCATACACACAAATTTTTTTTAAATAAAAGCTCTAGATCATTTTTCTCCCATTGGTTCATGCACTGCATCTGACCAAAATCACGTGCTGTCAAATGTCAAGTTGAGATGATACATGTCTACTGGTTACAGAAAATTAAAAGAAACAGAATCCAGTCAACTAGACAAGCACTGAAGCAAGCAAGGATGAATGTTTCCCTCAAAGAGACCAAAGTGGAGAGGGGCATCCTTTCTTCCTACACAATTTCCTCTGGGACACAGTGGAGGTGTATGTGTATTGCAGACCATGGGAGACCAGCTCCCACTATCTGCCCCAGGGTCATAAAAGGGGAGCCTTAGAGTAGTGAGGGACAGGAAGCTTTTAAATCTAAGAGTATGTAGAAATAAGTTTCTATCTCTCAGAATGGTAAACGTAGAATTGTCCAAAGTTTTGGCTGAGAGAAGAGCAGCAAAAGGGGCAGAGCAGCAGCAACAAAGGCAGAAATGTGTGCCAAATGTGAGTTCTGTATGATGAGTGAGAGGTGAAGAAGAAGCCACCCAGAGGGTGAGAGACATGGGAGAGAATTAATGAATGACAGAGTAAATGAGCAAAAAGTGAGTGAATGATGTAGAAGAAGTATATAAATGTGTAATATATGTGAGAGAGATAAAGCTGTGTGAAAGTGCTGCTGCTACATCTAGGAACTGTGTAAAGAGCTGTGTGAGAGTGTGAAGGTACTATATAAATTGTTAAATGGTGAGAGAGTGAGTATATGAGATGTATAACTATGGCTGTATGGAGAATTATAACTATGTGGACAAAAGGAAGAAGAAGCTACATAAAAAGAGAGATGTAGAAGAGTAAAGTATGTAAAAGAAAGATGTGCATATGTGTACAGAAATATATGGCTGTATGTATGCAAAGAAAGATACGTAACTGTATGTACAGAATGGAGTATTGTGGGTATTTGTACCTGTCTGGAGACAGAAGGTGTCGGAGACCACTATTAAGAATAAGTGAGGAGAAGGTGAGCATGTGTGTGCTTCCTTATTTTGCATACATTTCTCCAATCATGGCTGCTCTTCTTTTAGCCAAAACTCTGGGCAATTATAGGTTACATTTTCAGGGCCTGACCCATTCTCATAAGTCGTGAAGTCTCTCTCAGGCTGGTTAGGTCACTTGGACTGCCCAGGGTAATGTATGACCATGCACATACCCTAGTTGCTGAGAGTTCTCAGACAGACAGAAAGTAAACAGTTACTTAAATATTGAGCCTGCAACAGAAGTTGACTGGGACTACATGCAGAAAGTCAACTATTGAAGGGGGCTGCGTCTTAATGATGTCTTGGGTTCAACAGATAATAGTCACCAGGGGCAACTTAGTCTATTTTTAATTTGCTCTAAGGTCTTCGTAAAATGTGTCAAAGGCTGTCTTCATGACTGAGAATACTGCCACTTTCCTGTGTCAGTTAAGAAAAATATTCTGGTGTTATTTCTATATATTACACAGATTATATAGATTAAGCAGGAATTACCTTCCTGATCATCTAAAACAATAAGTGTGCCCAAAGATGTAAAACACACTACCAATGGGCTGTGGAAGTCACCCCTAAGCTGTTCTTTTTAGGGAGGTAAGGTGGTGGCACATGAGAAAGTTATAGATAGAAACAACCAGTCAATAACAGTCAGTGACTGCACAGTCTTGCCAGGTGGGGCTCCCCATCAGGGAATTATATGTCTGGTGAGTCAACTTTTTAAATACTAGTTTTCACTTGCTGTATACTCTCATGGCCCTCAGCAATAGTACTAACTGTCAGCATTATAGAGTTCAGAATCACATGAAAGAAACACTTCTGGGAATATCTGAGAGATTGTCTTGATTAAGCTTATTAGTGTTGGTGGCACCATCCCCTAGGCACAGGGTCCTAGGCTGTGCAAGAGGCAGCAAAGAAAACTGAGTAACATTCACCGTTCCCCTTCTGACTGAGACATACTGTGATCAACTGCTTCAAGCTCATGCCACCTCAACTAGTCTACCATGATGGAATGAAACCTCTGTTCTTCATGTGACTTTGTCAAAGTAGATTTTTAATCACAACAATGGGAAAAGAAACTAAGTCAGCATGCTGTTATTAAAAAAAAAATATTTGTAGGTATTGCTCCAAAAGCATGGCAGGGTTTGTCCAGTTTTTCTGCAGTTGGATTAAGTCCACAGGGTGTGGCGTCTAAGGCCTGTGGACTAGCACCTAGGAGGATGAGTTGAGCTGTTCGGTATTTGGCTATTTTCTTTCATCTACAAAGTCAGCTTAAAGAAATGGATACAAGTCTACCAACTACTTTACCAGGAATGTTTGGCCAGTCCAATATGGAGAAGTCTTGGCATTGGGAAGCAAAAGTTCAGAATGTAGGAGCAGGTAATCAGAAACTTTACCACTCCTGTCTGTTTGCCAGGTCAGGCAGGCAAGAGCATCACTGCTGCAGCTGTGCCCCGGCACAGCCACTGTGCCAGAGAAAGCTGGACTCTGCTGACACCTCCAGAATCAGTGTCCCTTACCTCTCTAAGGAACTCATAGCAATCGGGTCTTCAAGCATTGAGGCAGTGATGCCAACAGTGCTGATTTTTCTGTCAGATAAAACATTACAGATATTTGAGAGCTGAAAGTCAGTTTCCAATTCTATATAAGTGATGCACTGCATGTATTAGGGCCCAGTGTCCTGCTAATCAATGCTCTAATGTCCAAACTAAAGTCTCTGAGCTCTGGATGTAGGTACAATTCTGTAACTGTCTGCTTGCATACATTTGGATACATTCTCCATAAGTCACCCCTATAGCTACAAGAAAACATAGAAAAGAAAAAAAAATCTTCTAAACATCTTTATCTTTTAGGATGATAAAAAGTTCTTTTTTCGTCTTTAAAAACTGGTCTGAGGTTATGTTTATCTTTCTGTGATCTTCCCAAGCACTCTCTCATGGAGCCCTACTGCCACTCTTCCCACCATCATAGATGAATCCTGCAAAGACATTTTGTAAAAGAACTTATTTCACTAGGCATATGATTATATGTCAATCATAGTAGATATTGTCCCATGTCTTCTGCCCCAAATCTTGTTCCATCCAACAGAAGGACTGAAATGAGATAAGGGACACATGCATTCTTCTAGGGACAATTGTCCCTAGAGTGAAGTCAGCTTGTGCCAGTTCCAAAGCATCATGTTGGTCACAAAGGGAAGACAAACTTTGTGTTACTGAGATGTCAGACACATGTAGACTCAGATTGGTTTTACACTGGTCCCAGAAAACCATAAGTTGGTGATTTCTGTAGTTCCTGAACACACTAACTAGAATATATCTGTTTAGCCACTATCAGAATTGCCACAATTCTCTGTTGTTTAGGGAAAGAGACACCAAGCCAGAGATAAGAAGAACCTTTTAACACCCAACACACACACCCTTAGGGGATATTGATGTTACTTGAGAGTGAGAAGGTCACCTCTACCAAAGGCTGGAAATGGGGCAAATCTAATTTATTCCTAACGTACTCATTTTACTCATCTACTTAGCCACTACCTTGTAAGGTAGTTAGATGTAGAGAATGATTATAAAAAGCCATTATTATATTTAGGGTGAGAATTGCTATTCTAGATATAATGTCTTCACCAGAACAAACACAGTATCTGGTATTTCACTCAAATATTTTGATTTGATCAATTTTATTTTATGCCCATTATCAAAAACCAAGAGGAGCCCTGTGGTTTTAGCTGGTAAGGTTGCTACAATATCTTTATACGTCACTGAGCAGTGTAAAGAGTCTCCTTGACTTTCATTATTATATTGGCATAATTCCTGTTCCTCTACAACAAACTATGTTGACATTATATAATTATTAGGCAAAATGAACAGATACCTTAAATGTTTTAGTGTATTACATGTAAGCTAGAGGAACATAAAACTCACAAGCTCTAGAGTCATCATCTGAGTGGAGGCCTTGGGGTTGAATGGTCTTAAGGATATGAAGATAAATACTATAGGGTCTAGGAGGAACTGCTGAGCCTTGTAACAGGCCCTGTGGAAAGAAAGCACAGTACTTGATGGGCCTCTGTAGATTTGTATTGTACTTGCATTGATCTCACCTGTAATACCACTGGACTTTATCAGAGGATATACTTAGAGGAGGCAGAAACCTGGTGGGGTTAGTTCTCCTCTCCATTTGGTAGCTATGATAGTTTGAAAGTAACTGGCCCTCAGAAGCTCACAGGGTGAGGTGCTATTAGGAGGTGTGGCTTTGTTGGGGAAAGCGTGTCACTGCAGAGGCAGGCTTTGAGGTCTCGTATATGTTCAACCCACACCCAGTGTTTTAACTTACTTCCACTTGAAGAATCAAGAATCAAAATGTAGGACTCTCGGCTCATTCTTCAGCACCATGTCTGCCTGAATCTGCCTAGTCTCACCATGATGATGTACTGAACCTCTGACACTGCAAGCCAGCCAATTAAATGTTTTCCTTATAAAAGCTGCTGTAATTATGGAGTCTCTTCACAGTGATAGAAACTCTAACTAAGACAGCAGATATTTATAAGCATCATGACAGGGCAATTGTTTCTTGAAGCAGTAACATTCCATCATACAGCCAGCTCTTCCTTTAGCCCCTAGCTTCTTTGGAAGCAGGAGAAACAACCTCCTCATGTCCTTGGAATGATCTGAACCTCAGATCAAAGATGGCCACAAGCTCCCAGCGACTCCCATGTGTTTCCTGACATAGAGAGAGTGCCTTGACCTTACCCACTATCTTGTTTCTTGGTGCCTCATGGTTGCCTTTCCATGTTCTAAAACCTGATGGTTGCCATTTCATGTTTTAAAACTACAAAACCAATTCTCTATCTTAATTTTCCTCTCTGGGAAGCCACTGGCTTTCTCTTCTCTGGCTGGGAAAGGAATGCAGCTGGATTAAGGTGCTGAGGGAAGGAGTTCCACATTAAGTACTAGGCAATAAAGAGGCTAGACAGTGGGCTGAGAGGGATTAAGTCAGTGGAGCGGAGAATCTGGGTTTGGCATATAATAAAAGAGAAAAATGCCCATCCAGGCTTTTTGCTGGTGGATGGACAAGGAAGTGTGCTTTTGTGGGTGTGGCTGTAGGTATGTGGCACTGGCTGTCTTCTGAGAACATCTAGAAAAAAACTATCAGACAAGAATTTTGACATGTGTAAGAAGGTGATAATGGGTTAAAAATAAAGATCTGAGAGCAATTTTCAGATCAATCCATTTAACTGTAACAGGGCATAAGGCAATGAGAGAGGGGAGGCTGGAGAGGGCAGAGATGGGCCCAAGGATGATACTAAAGAACACCCACATTTAGGAGCCTGGGGGAGAAATGTAAGCGAGTACATAAAAGGCTGAAGTCTGCCAGGGACATAAAATGAGTTAGACACTGGCTACAAGGCAGAGGCAAGAGGGAAGTGGGTCCAGGAGGAACAAAGGGCCAGTTGTGTCAATGCCTCCAAGGGACACTCTGCTTACACCAAGCACAGTAATTATAGAAAGTGAGTAATTCTCAGAAAATGCCACCTTCCAACCCACCAGCTGTCCTGGGGGATTGTGACACATCATCTCCAGTTCTGATTTAATAAAAATGACACCAAAAGAAACAGGAAGCATGCTGCCAACATCACGCTGCACAGCCCTAAAACCAGCAATCAAGATGGTGGGAACAAGCTTCATGCTCCAGTCCTGGGGTTTTGAGAACAGCTACAGGAGGTCCTTCCTCCAGAACCCCACCTCAGAAGCAGGTGAGCAGCTTGCCTGCTCTCAGGGAACACAGTTTTACATCCTCCTCTCTGCAGTTATTGCTGGCACAGTATGCAGTTATATTTGGCTGCAACATGGAAATATTATCATAGCTTCCTTAGCTAGTGACAATGTTTTTTCCTACAAAAGGCTTAAGCTGAAGTGATTATCAGAATTTTGGTGTCAGAGATTCTTCTAGTGGGAGTTGGAAGACAGGATTAGGAAACAATTAGGAGGAAGCTGGAGAGAAAAGCCAGCATTGGTTTTGCTTGGTTCTTCTCACCTCACTGTGCATATACATAGCTCCCCATTAGACACAAATGTAGCAGTCACTGTGAAATGTCTTTTCCTTGTCCATCTGTGGACAATAGGCAAGGCTTATAAAGATCAAATGATTGAGCTGGGTGTGGTGATACATTTCCATGATCCCAGCTCCTGTGGTTGGAGACAGAAATATATCCAATTTGAGACTCTCCTGAGTGAAACAGTGAGTCTACAAACAAACAAACAAACAAACAAATTACACGCAGAGGGGAAGGGGGAAGAAGGGAAGAGAGAGACACACACATAGGATAACAAATGACAAAATAGAACATAATAACGAAAGACTAAAATAGAATGGATGCTAATTCAGCTCCCTTAAGATGAAATACAGAGCAAGCACTCTTTATGTGTCTGCTAAATGAAGGTGTAAAAGAATGCAATGCGCAATGGCTGGGAAGCATCCTGTGTGTCTAAGTATACATCTCCTTTACAGTTTGAGAATTATTTGCTATATCTAAAACACAGGAGAACACCATCAGAGGTAGTACTGGTTATTGGGGACTCTACAGATGGGACCATGGTAGGTTAGATGACCTGATGTTAGTGCATCACCTATGAGCATCCACAGAAGCAGGGGCTGTCCATCTACCATCTCATTACATTGTGTAAACATGGGAATAAAGTGATCAGCGTAAGTAGATTCCTAGATGCACAATAAGAATAAGCAGTGGAAACAGCAGCTCTATTATACACTTATTTTTTATTCTGAAGCAAGGACCAATACACAGGCTTCTCATCCTCATTCTGCAATGGGAGCAAACACAGGATGCAGAGTGCTACATGGGCATGGCTACAGGGTTTGCTCCTCAGCATTAGATGACTCTGAAGTAATGACACAAAGGTTCTGCAGGATAGAATGGTCCTCAAAGACCCGCAGCCTTCAACTACAATGCTAATAGTAGGTCTGATTAGTTTAAGATGACTTTAAAGCCTTTATTCACTTAATTTATAATTATTATAAAAGGATTAAACTATATGACCAATGTTGCTATGGTCTATTTTGGAGAGGCAAAGCTACATATTTTCACAGGATTTTTCTCACTAGAGAATTAGCTAGACATCTTCAGTTGTATTTCTCAAGAATTCTCTTCACCTTTAATCTCTAGCTGCAAAATATGTTTTTCCTAGGCTTTAATATCTCAACACTGAAACTTTTTCAGATGAGTCATAAACTAGTTCTCTTATGTCTCAATATCTGTTTAAACTATTTATATTCCCTTCTAATTTCCCTTTCTGGCTTCCTTTGTGAAGTATGAACATTTTTTAATCTACTATTTTCCCCATTTTACATGTTTTAATGGTTAGTGTTGCCTTGTGAGTCCCATATCACCTTGACTCAGTTAAATGCTGATCACTTCTAAGACATGTTTAGACACAGTACATTTAAATACTGAAAGCAAGGCCTTTATGTACTTTGCCTCAGTGTGAATGTCATGCTCTCAGTTCTTTACCCTTCTTATTATCCATTTCTAATACCAACGCAATGGACATGTGCTGACTGTTTGAAGGAATTCTAGACAGACCCTGAAATACCTGTCAGATAATATCAGTGCACCATGAGACAAAATTGACTGAACAGCATTCCGACTCTGTTGTAAAGGCAAGGCACACTGTCACTTTGACTACCTGCCTGGTGCCGTTTACATGAGTGACTCATCTCAGAGTCATACTGCATACATCTGCTGCCTATAATGTGTCAATCTACACATGAACCTTTTCTATCAAAATATGACCTACGTCATTACCATCGAGCAACAGTGAGTGAAGGATGAAAAAGATGGGTTTATGAATGCAAATTAAGGTTAATTTAAAGATGTAAAGCTTCCAAGATCCATAGCACACCTTGTTTAATGTTGCTTGTCAGTGAGAGAGGATTTAGAGTCATCGTGGAAACACATCTCTGGGCACGTCTGTGAGGGATTATCTATACTGGGCTAACTGAAGTGAGAAAACCCAACCTAGATATAGAAAAACCATTCTACAGTCTGGAGTCACTGAATAAACAAGAAATATAGGAAAACCATTCTATGGTCTAGAGTCACCGACTAGACAAGAAGGCAAAAACAGCTAAACATAAATGTCAGAGTTCTGCTTCCTGACTGAATGTGTAAGACGATTCAGGCCTTTTTCTCCCACCTCTGTGCCTTCCCACCACGATGAACCACACTCTATACTGTCTGCTCCTGCCTCTGTGCCTTCCCACCATGACAGACTTATTTTATTCAGTAACCCCAAGGAAATTCATCCTTTCTTAAATGGCTTTTCTCTGATTTTTGTTGCAGTAAGAGAGAAGTAACTAATATACATAGCAAAATTTTATCTTTTCAGAGTCAAGTCAGCATAGAGGTATTGAAAGAAGGGGGCATTGTGGAACCCAATTATGAATCCTATGAATTCATAGGAATTCATATGGATGTGACAATAGGAAATGTGTAGTAAAATGACAGAGTCATGGGTGGAGAAGGAACCATTAAGAGAAAGTACAGATTGTTAATGGAGAGTCCAGGGGAAACTGGTAGATTTAGAGATTTGTTTTTGTGTGTATAGTTGCCCTTGAGTTTGAGCAAAGCATTGTGCCTAAAAAAAATATTTCCAAGAATAGAAAGGCAGATCAAATCTGGAGAATGCTTTGACAGTCTCAGCCATCTGGATGGATCTTGTTCCCATTGTCTTCCTAGGATCTTCACTGCCCACAAAGAAACAGTGAAAGTGCACTGTCCAGCCCCTCTAGTACTCCAACTATGCTGATGTTTTCCTAGACCTTTGAAAGCTCACTCTCCTTTCCATCTCTTCACACAGTTTCTCTCATATACAAGTTCCCTATCCAGCCCTACTTTTCTTCCAGAGAGATATCACTCACTGCATGTCTCACAATAATGGTAGTTGCCCACTATCTAAGCTCTGCTGGGCCTCTGTTTTGAGCTCATCCAGGACTTTGTCCCACCTTTGCCCAGCTTTGCAGCAGCACATACGAGAAGCTTCCAATGCTAGGCTGTGAGTGCTGTGTTGCTGTTTTGGACACACAGGACTGCTGGCTCCTTGGTGTCCATTACACAACAGAAAATAAATAGCTAAGGGTTCTTATAGTGAAACTAAACTATGGATGATATGTTACCATAGCACATCAATGGAGGGATTTCTCTGTGTATTTTACAAATGCTCATTTTTTCAAACAGCTTAAAGGTATGCTGTAGTCCTCTGCAAAAGCATCCTGCATGGGAAATGGATTTTCACAATACTAAAACACTTAGTTCATGGTCCTAGGCAAAAAGTGACAATGCTTTGGAAAGAGGCTAGGCACAGCGGGGATCTGAGAGTCACAGTCAGTCAGCTCTGTTCTCTCATTCAAGTCTTTCTTGCTCATTACTCTACAGTTGGTCTTAGGAGGTAATCGAAGGCACTTTCAAGTAGTGCCTGCTAAGGTCTGAATGTTTGTCTCCAAATTCATACTGTGCAGCTCAATTCCCAGTGTGCTGCCCATATGCTGTGGGATTGTGGGAAGGTGATGTTCTGGTGGCAGCCCTCTCATGAGTGAGTCTAGTGCCCTGATAACAAAGACTTTTATCAGGTTCTGTCAGGAGGCAGAAAGAAGTCACCATCCATGAAGAAGCCTCCAACATGGCGACTCTTTGGGTGCCTTGCTTTTAGACTTCCAGAAATGAGAAAAATTAATTTCTGTTATCTAAGTTCCGTGCATGTGGAAATGTGTTTTTCTTTGTAGACTATTTACATTGAGAATAATATAACTTACATTATTAAGTTAAAGATAAGATAAAACCAGAAAAATAATATTAGCTAATTGAAGAAAGGTTTTAAAAAAGGCTTTCATGGTTTCAGTGGTTAAATATTTGATGAGAGGAAAACTAAGTATGTGCAGAAAAGTTTGGGACAACAAACTGTGGTAGTGTGAATGTAACTGGTCCCCATAAGCTCACTGGGAGTGGCGCTATTAGGAGGTGTGGCTTTGTTGGAGGAGATGTAGCCTTGTTGGAGGAGATGTAGCCTTGTTGGAGGAGGTGTGGCCTTGTTGGAGGAGGTATGGCCTTGTTGGAGGAAAGAAAGGGTTTTGAGATCTTCTTTACTTAAGATACATATGCTCAGCAACTCAGTTTACTTTCTGTTGCTTGAGAGATCAAGATGTAGAACTCTCAGCTCCTTCTCCACCCTCAGCTCTTTTTCCAGCACCATGTTGGCCTGCACACTACTATGTCCCACCACGATAATAATAAACTAAACATGCTGTGGCCATGGTGCCTCTTCACAGCAACAGAAACCCTAATTAAGGCACAAATTCCTAATGTAATAGTCTTCTCAAACCTGAGTCAGAGGACTGCACAATTCTTTCTCATCTGCCCATGGCCTGTTCATGTGGGAAGCTCATACTTCCCTGGCCTCCACAACTTTTCTTCTAGTTCCCCAAACCTGGTCCTTCAATTTAGAGTGTTGCTTTTGTCTTAATATTATTCCACAAATATATATTTAATTTTTCATCAATCTTTAAGAGTTTCAAAATTCTTTGAAAATTGGATACAACCAGACTTACTGAAAACAAACAAACTCAAAACGCATACATACATGGATGCATACATACAGAATTGTATGTCCTTTCAAAGGCTAACAGAATAGGCCTATTATTTGAACAAGCATACACTCAAAAGGCCCCAGGAGAAGCATGGCCAGGATCTATCTGATGGGCTGCAATATACATTCAGTATGAGTAAAGCACACACAACCAGTCAATAAATATTCAGAGCCACATCTTAGTATGGGAACAATGACCCTGACCTGGATAGCAGTGATATAAAATCAACAGCATTCACCAACTGTGGTGACTATCCCACATAGAGAGAAGCCACATGCTACCCACTGAGCAGAATTTAGATAATAGAGACAACAGGCTCAGTGTTTGAATTCTGTATTTATTGCTTAGCTGCTGTGTGGCACAAAGACATTTGTCTTTTTGAACTTAAATGTTCTCATCTTTATAATGGAGAGAATAGAGAATAATGTTTTTGTCCCTGAATGGCAGGTAAGGGTCAATGTAAGAATGGATCCTCACCCAAGGGATAAGATGGCAGAGAGAATTATCCTCAAATGCTGCTCATTTTGAGAAATAGTTTAATGACCTAAGAGACTTTATTATAATCTAGGGTGCTCAACTTCAGAATACCTTTCCTTAAATTTATATAATATTAATAAACTCTTATATATAAAAATTTCCCCTCCTCATGATATTCACTAATTATAGGGTAACTTTAAAAACCTTGACATACCTTGTAAAAACAGTTAAAACCCTTAAATTCACATTTACAGGCTAAACCTGATAAAGACAGTGATGATGATGATGATGATGATAAGATATGTATATGAAAGCCTCATGAGCACAGTATCACATCACACCTGTGAAGGGAAGCCAAAGGAGCAGCAGGCTCAAGAGAAAAAGGAAGAGTACATGCAGGGCAGACAGCAGCCAGGGCACCTATCAGGACATATGGGAAAGCTGTAATGGCCAAATAAATTTTGTTTGCACAGTGATCTTTCTTTTACATTGTTTAGCAGCAAACATTTAGAGGTTTCTAAAAAAAAAAAATAGCAACTGGTGAAAAGAAGCATTTATTATTTTAGTTTATATTAGTGTTCAAACTCCCCCAGGACTACTATGGATGTGGGCTGTTTGGGTACATTTAAAATAAGATCTAAGAACCAAATAATGTGTCTATAAGTCTTTATTTGCATCTGTAAAGTTTGTAGTCTCTTGAGCTGATTTCCTGGTATTTGGAGAAGAAAATTACTAATTTAATTTAAAAAAGTCAGTAGGTGTAATCATATGCTGAGGCATAGTGGTACACATTTTTCCAAAGATTCTTAATCTATTTTGTTACAAAAGCATCATGAGCTTATTTTTAACCCTGTTAATCCCCTAATAAATCCCTGTCTAAAGGCACCATTTCATGCATCATCCATTCAGCACATATAGGTCCTATCTGGGACAGGGCTGGCAGAAGTTCTGGAGTCAGCTTTATCTCCAGCAACTGGAGAGGGCAAGCAAATGAGGCTACAGCAGACTTGAACCCTAACACCTCTGAGATACAGGGGTCAGTTACTCACAGGTAGCAGGTTACTAGAGCTTCTCAGCGAAACACCACAGACTCTTAAGTTACGAGAGAACCAGGTCCCAGCTAATACTAGCAGACCAGAAGCTTTAAGGAAAAAGATCCTCTTGTATAATGAGGAATAAATGTTGCCATAAGTGATGTGTGGTGAAGCAGCAGTGGGGGGGGGGAGGGCACCAGCCACACTGCAGAGCTACCAGCCTCCCTCACCTGCTGTCACCTCTTTGCTGATTCTAGAGTTGAGTTTTACCAATCATCAAGGCAGCCCCACTTGGAGAGGCTGGAGAGAGGCTCCCTAAGAACTAGACAAGACAGCCATTGATGCATCTCATATCCTCAATGTCTGACACATGTCAGGTACTGAACAAAAGTTGGCTTCACTACCAACCCTGGATGAGAATTGTGCGTGCGTGTGTGTGTGTGTGTGTGTGTGTGTGTGTGTTCAAGATATATCATAAAGAACTCCACAATAAAGGTTTTATCCTGATAAACTCTATGACCTTGGACATGTACATTATCCTATACAACACACAGTACTTCAATTTAGATACTGATACAATATCCAAGACGAGGGTACTAGGTGACAATGTAACCACGACAGAGAAAATTCACTGAAATGATAATGGCATCCCATGAGCACCTCTTATGGAACTCACTAATTGTTATCCCAAAGGAAAGCTAAAGGATTAGAAGCAGCTGCTTTGTTCTGTACATGTCAGAGGAGGATTCAGCAGAAGAATGTGGCTGATGGGTGTGTGGGCATCCCAGAAGTCCTGAAAGCAAAGAACTTTATTGCAGAGGCCTTGGGAGTAGCAGTGAAGACCCGACTGGAACAGAGGTAAAGGAAGAGAGATGGGGAATATCAAATTGTCTCTTCCTTTTGTATTGTTTTTTGTTTTAATGCACAAGAGAGAAACTGGGTAGCATCCAGTTCACAGGAGGAAACATGAAGGTTACTTACTAAATGGCACTCAATTTTGGAAATACTACATCAAGGTCATAATCTCTGTAACCGTGGACCCTGTGTAAGATAGTGCTGATAAGAATGAACCAGGAAACAATGTCCCGTTAAACATTTACAAAATTGGCAAAGTTGGGATATCACCATTTTACACACCGGAAAGGCTATCTATAAGATTGTCCAAGAGAGCCATGTGAGCAGGTAGAGCTGGAAAGGGAGTTCTGTTCAGGTGCACTCTCAGGAGAAACTGCAGACTCTCGGAGCCCACATTTACATAGCCGATAAACTTATTTTTACCTCACATCTAACAAAGCAAGAATAGATGTGAGACAGCAATATGAATACAGAAATTTTGGGGTAAGGACAAGAGTTCAGATTCTTCAGAAGTTGGATAACCCAGTTTTGTTTGTTTGTTGCATGGTTGTTTGCCTTATATTGCATAGATTAGAGAGAGCTTTGATAATTGGCCAAATGCATGCACAGAACACTTTACAGTCGGTGACGAGCTGGGAGAAGTTTCAGATGAGAGAAAGTGCAGTGACTGGGCCCAGACACTTCAAGGACATGGGACTTGTTAGAATGTCTGAGTAGGAGTGAATGAAAACGAAAGGAAGTTGAAAACTCTTGGATGGTTGACTTAAAGGCTTTGAAGCAGACAGTGAGGGCTTATACTTGCTTCTTTTTAGAGTGAAAACTAGTCTGAGATCAAAGCCATAGGTGAAAAGCAAGGTTGACAGCAGTGTTGAGAATTGATTGGGGAAAAGTTTTTGATGGAGAAAGGGTGCATCAAAAGGAGAGAGATGTCTTACTTTCTGCTTCTAAGTCATTACAACAAGGACCTATATTAGTACCGTTAAAACTAGAGCCCACTGTTACAGCAAAGCTATTTTTACGTGAGAAAAAAATTCCAACTTTTAAGTGGAGATACTCATACTTACCCCAACTATGACAGCTCAATTATTACAGGTAGGTTAAAGAAGAAATATATATGTTATCATAGTAAAACCTATTGCTGTATCTAAGTCAAATTATGCAGGGCATATCTTGTCCTATTGATGGTAAGTCAATAAGAGAATGTATTAGATAAGGTATTAGTCTACTTCATAAAATAGGCTGGCTTATAATAACTATAAAATAATATTGATTAAAGATACCAAATAATTTTTACTTGTATTCTAGATTGGCTGGCCTAATGAAAAGAAACAATACAAAACCTTGACAATCTAGGCATTGCATTAGAGCCTAGCCATTAAGTGACTGGGAGGAGCGTTTCCTCTTCAATGGCTAAACTGATACCGATTTTTACTTACAGACTGAGACAACACAAAGAGGGAAAAATAGTGTTTAGTAATAATTACAGTTCAAAATCACTTGAAAACAACTATAGTAACAACAACAACAAAGACAATGTTGAGTCTTACTTAGTTGAGTTTACTAGAATCCTCAGGACATAAAGTCTCTCTTCTGCCCAACTGGATGATGGTGTGGTAGCCACCATTGTACTGAGAGAGGAGAAGACACAGGCACCGGGTTACAGACAAAAGGAGACTGTGTGGAGGGTGATGCTCAGAATCTTCACTGGCATCACGGGCCACTTTAATCACAAATGACACCAAAACAGTTTATTTGAAGATCAAAATAAAATTCTTCTTGGGATGAACTAAACATAGTGTAGGAGGCAATGTATTTCTACTCATCAGGTCCTTCAAATTGCAGCTCCTACTTCAAATCCAGGCCCAAGAGATTCCTCCTACCCCTGAACTGCCCCATCACATGAAGCACTTCATCAACAAAAAGTCCCAATACTTTCCACATGCATTTTAGGACAAAAACATATGTTATTTGATTTGGACTCATCTAATTTTCTCATATGATCTTCATTATGTTTACGGGACAGACCTAAGTATCTACTTAGGTGACAGGATATGTATGACTCACTCCATCTACTTAAAATCTGAAAGAAACATTGCTTGGGAAATAGAATCAAACTTCTTAGCAATTATCCTTAAGTATTTGCTATCAGGTGAAATGATTGAGAATATAATTGAATTATTCTATATAATTATAATTATTATAAAAACATATAGTATGTATAACTTATGTGTTATATGTAATAATTTGTTTATATATAAGAAATAGTTTGATTAAATTGCTAGAAGTAAGCAGTCCAACCTGGGTATCTTGTTTAGTGAGAGGCATTGAGTAAATGTACTGCTAGGTACACAATAGCTTTTGGATATAAATTTACTACTTAGCAATACATTTTTGCACATATTCAATTCTGTTTGAATCGGCCCACATAATCTCCAGCTCACTACACTCTGCTGAATGTAAATGCCACCTTTTTCATTCAGGTGTCACAAATCATACATACCTAAGCAATACATTTTGGGTTCTGAAACATCCGGTATAGATTTCAGACTCTAGAATGTAATTTGGCTGTGTAATTTGGGGCAAATTAGTTAGCCTTTTTAAGCATAAGATTTCTTATTCCCTCAGAAGTAGCCTGCTTTTCAAAGACTTGGTGAAAAGATGCCACCCAATAGCATCTGAGACGTGCTCACTCTAGGAAGTCTGCTGTCACTTCCAGGTAGATTAGCTGAGTTGCCGATTTTTGCCTTAACTACAAGGATGCCAGCACGAAGACTCAGATCACTTATACTTTTTTTTTTATTCCAGGGGATTAATTCCTAATCATAGAGAAAGGACTGGAGTTTACTGCTGGTAGATACTTGTCCAACTGTGAAATGGGGGTGAGGTTTCCATGGCAACATTGAACCTCAAAGAAGAGAAATATTCCAACAGTTAAAAAAGCCACTTTTACACCACAGACTTTTAAAATGATTAAGTATGGCTTTATTAATCAAGTGGGCAGAGGACTCAGCACTGAGAGAACATGAGATTGGACAGAGAATGGATTTCCTACCCACAACCCTTGCTTTTCATATTTCAAAAGCAAGACAAAGTATTTCCAAGAAAAACACAGTAACAAAGCTATCGAAGAAAAATAATCTTCAAATTCTCTCAGCTTTGAGTTTCTTTTTATGAATAATTTTATTCCCAATTAATTAATTTAGAAGCTAAAAATTTTAAGAATATTGTCGTGTTGTCCAAGCTTTGAAATGAACCAAACATGTGCTGGACTCTTGACTTGCCACATACATCTTGGACCAAGGATCATGAAAAAACTTTTTCAAACTTATAGAGCCAGTGTCTTTATTCATAATACAAAGATGATTTTTGTATCTGTTTGTAAAGTGTTTTTAGTAAAGAAACATCTCTACTTCCTTAGCTAATCTTTATTCTGTCTGTAGGACAGACTGATATGTGGCCCATTGTAGCTGTTAAGGAAATGGAAGACAATTGCTCAGCAAATACAGACAGGGTCCTTAGTGAGTAACTGTCCCTAAGAGAGGTGGCTGTGACAACTATGAGAACAGCTGTGAAGATTATAGACAGCGGGTGCAAAGCGTAATATGGTGTTGGAGGCTCAGCTCTCCACTTGAAGGATCACCTGCTATGGAAATTGCCCTTTCAATGTAAGCACCAAGAAAATTAGAGAAACAACCATTTTCCAGCTATCTTTGCCTGTTGTGTGCTGATGTAAAGACTGGGAAATTTGTTACCAACAGAAACTCATTGCTTCCTAGTTGTGGAGTCTGGGTGTCTAATGCAATGTGTTGGCACCTGGTGAGGAAGTCCTGCTATGTTAGAAAATAGCAAAGATGTCACATGACAGAAGAGTCAGAGGAAGAGAAAGGAGAGAGGATCTGAAGACATTTTAATAATTAACCTAATCTGTGGTATTTATCCAGTTGGGAAGGTAGAGCCCTTGTGACCTAATCAATCCTTATACATCCTTTTAACACCATGACAAAGGCAATTGGATTTTAACCTAAGTTTTGGGAGGAGACAAACATTCAAGGATTGGTCCTGATACTGGGTCTCAGGTATGATAGGACCAATACTAGTGAGGAAGAAACATACAAAATGCCTGGCTGCAGAAGGTGAGTTGTAGGGAAGGGTGCACGTAGAAAAGGGAGCATGTTAATGAACTGGAGAGAAGGAAATCAGAGTCCAGGGAGGCCAGAACTCAGAGGGCTGAAGACCTGATAGAAGTGAGTCGTAGAGCGGTCACCATGAACCTCTGCAAAGGACTCATCTTAACTCACACTGTCAAGGCTAACAATTCCCAAAGCTCACAGAGAGCTGGGAGCACTTGCAGCTACACTGAGGGCGAGGCATGGGACACATGGGATAGGGGACACAGGCATGGGACAATTGCTAGTCACTAGAATACGAAGTCATCACAATGAGGTTAAATTACCTGGACAGTTGTGGTTCATTTGGAGCTCCTAACACAGCTTCAAGATGAGGCTAAGGATCCATCTGATCAGATGAAGCCAATTGCTGGTATGTAAAAAATGCTTTGACTGAATATTATAAAACATGGCACTTAACAGAAAATCTAAAATGTCTGCGATCTAATAGATATTGATGAAGGGTACAAAGAAGCAGGCAATTTCAAGACAGCAGAAGAACAAAGCATTGTAAAAGACATGCAGATGGTGGAGAAGAAAATAAAGAGGCAAGGATGGTTAGTTACTGTTACAAACATGCTACCCATGTGCAAGAAAGTAGTAGAAAAAGGTGTTGAGAAACCCTAAATGGAACACACAGAGAAACAAAATATAGGATGTTATCTAAGCATACACTTTGAGGATAAACATCTGATTAGATACAAAAGGAAAGAAAATCATTGCCTATGGGTAACAGCAGTGGGGACTGTCCATAACGTTCTCATAGAGAGGTGAACAGTCATGACTCCTGAGAACAATACCAAGAGGAGACTTGATGTAGGAGAAATGAATTTCTCTGATCAAGCAAGACAATTATAAGGACAGTAAAGCAAAGGCTGAGAATGTCTAGCTGTTTAGAGGTGGCTAAGGAGAAGGATCAGAGGGAGAAAATGATGACCCTCACATTGTCCTATGCCAATGAGAAAGGATACAACACACAAAATGGATTTTGTACAACAGTGAAAAAGCATTTTTATGCACATGGGTGCTTTGAGATGCCACCTTTCTGAACATGGGAGGAGAGACATGAAACTAAACCCATCATGTGTTAGCAGTATCATCAATATTTCCTGAACTTTCATGTTAATGCCCCTTGGTGACTAACATCATTACCATCTTTGTGTGGAATGAAGCAGTAAAACCCTTACAAAAACAAATAGTTCTTGTGCATAGTAGGTCTCACGAAATACACAAAGAATTACAGGCCCAGAAATAAGTGATGGAGCACAGTGTGAAGTGCCTATAAGGATGTCAAATGGCTAAGAGCAAAGACCACATTCAGATGAGAATCTGGAGATACAAATAGCATGTAAGAGCTTTTACACTCTGTGGAGAGCTGCGTGTAGTCACACCTCCACCTTCCAGATGGTGAATGCTCTCTGTGGTAAACAACTCCATATATGGCTAAGGCTGAGGATCTGGCTTGCTTCTGCGTAATGTCTACATGGTGTACTGGGGTTGGCTGCCCAGAGGCTATTTAGGCTACGGGCAGGGTTTCCTCATGGTCAGAAGGAGAAGGAATGAGAGAGAACATTTAGCAAGTCAGTCAGTCCCCGTCATAAGTAAGTAAGTAAGTAAGTCAGAAGTCAGAATTCAAGGTTCCTGAATAAAACTGCTGAAAGAAGAGCCTGGGTGTTGCATCTTCCTTGCGGGACGAGGTGGTGCGCGACAGCACTCAGTACAATGGAAATGGGCAGGGATCTCCAAGCCTGACAAGGTCTCCATACATGCACTGTTGGGCCCACTTTGCCTAAAACCTTCCCGAGAGGGCCAGCTGGTTATCTCATTGCAGCCTTGGACACATTATAGACAATAGAAGGCAGACAGAAGAAGCAAGAGTCGGTGTGGTGGCTCATGCTTGCAAAAACAGCTCTCAGGAGGCAGAGCAAGGTAAGATTGTTGCATGTTCCATGATAGCCAGTGTTGAAGAAAAGCAAGGAATAAGGAAAGGAATGGGGAAGGACAGAAGAAAAAGAGATGAAGAGAGGGAAGGATGGAAAAAGAGGAGGGGTTAAGAAAAAAAGAACAGAATGAGATGGAGGAAGGGAACCAGAAACATTAGTGCAGGCTGCACTGCTGACAGGTGTCTAGATGCCCAGACCCATCTGGGAGGGATGCTATGACATACTTGTAGGTGACAACTGAATCATCTGTGAGAAAGTGCTCACAAATCCACGATGAACTGTCTTATGCCTTATAAATCTGCCAGACATTGCATTAAAAAGCTATCTAAAAAAGACAGTCAAATATAAACAGCCTTGTTGCATGTTTGAAAAATAAATGTCAGCAACGTTTTGTTAATTATAAAGGGTCTTGCAAGAATTTTTTGGAGAAAGGTTGGCGTTATAAATGATTTAAGCCTTTATGTGATTCTGTGGAAACAGTATGGAAGAGTTAGCTACTATAAGGCATGGTCCTTGATCGTTTTGAACATCTTCTAGATTTTGCTATAATTCATTTGCTGTACCCCAGCCTATCTTTCTTATAGGTCTTTATAATCTCTAAGACTAAGAACTGCTTTTTTTTGGGGGGGGTGGTCAAGCCAGGGATTCTCTGTGTAATAGCCCTGGATGCTCTGGAACTTGCTTGTAGACCAGGCTGGTTTCAAACTCAAAGAGATCTGCCTGTCTCTGCCTCCAGAGTGATAAGATTAAAGACAGGCATCATGACCATCCACTGCCTTTTCTTTCTAATCTTATGCTTTTTGTTATGATGATTTAGGGGGCAGCTCAGAATCATACTATGACAGGTGATCACTTGCACACATAAAACTCTTTCAACACTTCCTATGATCAGAGTCATTTTTACAGCATCTATCTTGGCAATAAAAATTGTGCTTGGCTGCAGAGGTATACAGTGCAGTACAGCAAAGGAAAACGCACATGATAACTGAAAGACAAAGCAGAATGTGTGAGCTGTGAGTGTGTGTTTGTGCGCATGTTCATGTGTGTATGTGTGTATTTCAGCAGAGAGGAGGATCTTGTGCTTTCAGCATCCTTACAAAGGAGAATAGTGGTATTCTGGTCAGCTTCCTTGTTTTCTTTTGCAAGCACAAATGCCACTAGAGGAATAAGACAACTGTCGTATCTATGAGAGTTGCCAAACAACCTCAAACCAGTCCAAAAGGAGCTCTCTTACCAGCTTTACAAAAGAAAGCAATTTAGTCTAGCACAGGCAGATGGATTGTGTCAGAAATACTGGCTATTATAAAAGCCATGTTTCTCCAAACAAAAGCCTAAATAAAATAATTACATTTACTTATTTACTTACTTATTTATTTATTTATTTATTTATTTATTTATTTATTCTTGCAATGAGGTTTCATTTAGCCTAATCTGGCTTCAAACTCACTTTGAGTCTGAGGCAGAATTTGAAGTCTGGATCCCCCCCTGTGCCCACCTCCCAACTGCTGAGATTTATAAACATATTTTTAAAGCTGTATCATAAAAGTACTATAAAAACATATATGACACTGTTACTGCTTAGAATTGAGTGTAGTTCACATTTCTGTAAACTTTGACTCTTAAGCAACTTACAAAATGATTCACATATGACATATGTTAATTAGTGTTCAGTGAGCTTTAAAAAAAAACTATAGAACATAAACTTAAAACTTTGAAACTCCATATCTATCTTTTCAAAATCAAATTACTTCTTACAGTTGATTTTTATGGTTTTCTGCATACTAGTTGTGACTGTCATGTTGACATGTGTCATTGTAGCAGTTAAGAGGTTATAATCTTCAAAAGGTGCTTAAGTCATGGAGCACCACCTTCATCAGCAGGGTGTGGCTGTCAGTCATTACAGGGCTTTGGGAGGTCAGTTATCCAAACTCTACCTGCCAGTGATGGGGCAGCAAGAGGGCCCTTCCTTGTTGGCTATTGCCACTCTGTCTTATACCTCCTTGCCTCCAAAACCTTGAGGCAAATAGACTTCTAATGCTGATCATTTATCCAGCCCAGGGTATTCGGTTACAATAGCAGAAAGTCAACAACAACAACAACAAAAAACAAGTGAGACATAATTGGAGGGTTTCTAGTATGGGGCTTGAATTTCTTCCTAAGGAGGTCTTAAGTCCAAATAGACAGCTGCTGGTTAGCGGCAAGAAATGAATGCCAATATTGCACCACTAGGCATACCTTGCCATGCTTGTTGTTGTTAGAGTTGAATGTAGTCATAGTCGGACAGGGCTATTGTTTGCTTTCCACTTTAGTGATTTACATAGTACTATCAATGCTAGAACACAGAAAAGCTTTCAGCTTAGATCCAGCTCTACTCCTCTGTGTTCCACATGCAAATTGTATGGTGTCTTTGGCAATAATGACCTTCAAACTCTAAGGGAAACCAAAGGCAGCAGTAACAGCCTATATGGTTCTATGAGTCTCCTGGACCACCTTGACCAACAACTCAAATAGACTTTTTCTATGACGTGATTTGGGGGTTTTCTTCCATAACTCTCTATTTCTTGTGGGAATATTGTCAGTCCAAGTGGCATAATTCCACCTAAGACACACACACACACACACACACACACACACACACACACAAAGTTGATTGTATTATCCTAATTTTAAGTATAAATACAGGAATAAGATTTTTTGAGGCTTTATCATATCACACTTGGTCCTAATGAAGCCATTGATCTTAGAAAAGAACCTAATACTTTCACTTTATTACACCATTGTAGTTCCTAACTACATCCTAAAGCTTATCTCTATGTTCACAGGTCAGTATAGTTCTCACCTCTCATTAAAGAAGCTTTTATTTACAGTAAATGGAGTCCATCACACACACACACACACACACACACACACACACACACACACACACACACACACATATACACAGAGAGGGAGGGAGGGAGGGAGGGATGGCTAAACAAGATAAGAATCATGGGCTAGTTTAAGAGTAAGAGTTAACAAGCAATAAGCCTGGGCCATAGGTCAAATAGCTTGTAATTAATATAAGCCTCTGTATGTTTATTTGGAACTGAATGGCTGCAGGACTATCAGGGAAGGTCCACACCTCAGGACTAGGCTAGGCCAGAAACTTCTGACTACAAATGGCATCCCAATGTGGTACACCCATGTAAAGCCTGAGAAAGCTTTAAAAGGGTTCAGAACACTGAAACAGAGCCCAAACCAGTTTCCTATTTGTTTCTCTCAAGTGGGCTGTAGTGTAGAGTGGCATGCATACTTGAGCTACAAAATGTTAGGCTTGCAGCATGTAGCTTAAGCTGAAACATGGCATGTTACTGAAGTCTCACAAGTGTCTCAACCTGCATATGATAGATTTAAGGTTACTGCTCATACACACAAAAAGGGAACAGAATCAAGCATGATGTTTTTGGTAGCAGCATTTTCTCTGCTGGTCCCTGTTTGCTGGTGGGGAGCAGAGGTCCAGTTTCTTTAAGAGAGGAGGCCCTGCTACCAAACACTTAAATAAAGTTTATGAGCAGTGAGCAGCAGTACTCTACTTGGTGGCAGTGTGGACCCTAAAATTCACCAGAGTTGGGGTAGTAAACATGGTTCCTGCCAGCAACTCAACAATGAAGCTAAGCTCTCACACACCAAGGATCTGGGTAGAGTCAGCCACCATATCTAAGCCTTTAATCCTAGCCACATCTTAGTAGATTAAATATGTGATCAGAAATAGAAAAGGAATAGAGATATACAGTAAAGACAGATTCAGATGGGAGGAAAAAAACCCTCTAAATAGTTGACAGTGTATTTAAAAAATGCCCAGACTTAGAGAGAAAAGGGAAAAGAAGAAAGATAAAGTCCTTCACACACACACCACAAGAAGATGAAAAACACACAGTGAGTCTAGATACTGTATGTTATGTTGTCTTTGAATTGTTTGACTGCTGAGAAAGGAGCAAGAGCTGCTGAGAGACATTTGACTACAAATGTCACTGGATTAATCCAACCTATATATTTTGTAAAAGCCTTGACTTCAAAATTGAAGTAAAAAGATACATTACTTTGGAGTAGATGTTTTCTTTTTATTTCCACAGAAAATGAGAGGTTGTAGATTCATTCTGGGTTAAGAAAAACCAGTTTTGATCAAGGAAGGCCCCATGAAAAGCCTCCAATGGGAACAGATGGCCCAGATGAACCAATGTTTCAGAGCACCTCTGTTGTAATTTCCTCTGAGCTATACATCCAGAACAGCTTCAAGGAGACTGACTGAGATGACCCAGCTTCATAGAACACTCCAATGAGAACTTTATCATAACCCTGAATTTTCCATGATCCCCATAAGATTACCTGTACCTCCATTCAGCAGGAAGTAGTCTAGAGAACTATGCTCACATTCCCCCAAAATGGATTATGAATGTTTGTATTTGTTTACAGTGTTGATTACAAGTTGTTATGATAATATTACGAAAAAAACTATACAAAGGAAATTAGATTTGGGGTTCTTTTTTTAAAAAAAAGAAAAAATTTTATGGAATTATGCTCTTGTACATTGTAAATATTTGTCTCTCCTTTTATTGGTTTAATAAAATACTGATTGGCCAGAAGACAGACAGGAAGTATGGGCCAGGCTGCCAGATTATCAAAACTCTGGGAAGAGAAAGAGCAGAGCAGAAATGCCAATGAGAGGCAGAGGAAGTAAGATGAGAATACTGTGTGGAAAAAGTACTAAGTCATGTGGCTAATCATGGGTTATTTTAAGAATATGAGTTAGAAAGTAATATTCCTGAGCCATAGGCCAAACAGCATGTCTTTGCATGTACTAAAGGAGGTTTGGCCTTGTTCAATGAGTTGAGTCTATTGTGTTTTTGTTTAGTCATCTAAAAATGGAGATATAGTTGCTTTCCATGAGAGGCCTGTTATAGAGAAAAATTATACAACACTTATAAAGACCTTGAGCTAAGGGGAAAACACAGGAATACTTCTTTAAACTATGTGAACATCTGAACCACTCCCTTTTCCCACTCATATAGCAAGCAAATAACAGTGGTTTGAACAAGTCTATATGATTCTGTATGAGCTAATATTTGTATATTATTGCTCATAGACACATAGTAAGCTATACATAGATATTAAGTCACAAATTAGTGTGACTGTGGGAAAAGCCTGACTTTAAATAAGCACTGACAATGTGCTTGAGACCATCCTCAAAATGTTTTTCATCATGTACTCATTTTATCATAAGCACAATATGTAAAGCAGATTTTGGGGCTATAATGATCACCTTCATTTTAGAAAGTAGATATGGGCATAGGGAAATGATCCTAATTCATACTCCTGGTCTGAGAAAAGCTACAGGAAATAAATATAAAAAATTAATTACAAAAAAAGAAATAATCCTATCTGATTTAGCCAACCAACACTTGGGATTTTATTCTCAGTTAATTCCTAATTTTGTGAGTGAACTGATCAAGCTAATTTGCTACTTTGGCAGTTAGCACACTGCATGTAATTCTAGGAGATTTTATTATTAATTATACATATCAAAGACACAAAACACACTGGCAGACAGCTACTTATCTCATCAGCCTACATTTCCTCTATTTTCAATATTGAGTAAAAAAAATTCAAGGTGGTGAAATGCCTTCTCAAAGACTGTATTTCCCAGCCTTCTTTGTGGCAAGCAATCATTAGTTCATTTGGGCTGATGGAATGCAAGCAGGTGGTTAGATTTTGGTATCTATTAAATGTCTTGATTATCATTTCGCAAACAGTTTGTTAGCTTCCAGTAAATACTTTGAACCAAGAGGTAACCTTGAGCTAATGGCTTCATATACACTATACACCTTGGGATGGGAAGTAGGAGAGACCTGACCCCCTTACTTAGCTGCATATCAGCTTTAAGGGACATACAACCAGACCACCATAAAGAAAACAGCACCTTGTGTTATATAAGTCAATGCAATTTTGGGTTTCCATTCCTAACAATATAATAGATTTCATGCTAATATCAGTGATAGTATGAACTGAGCATCAAGGGCAAACAAGATGCATTTAAATAAAATGAAAATACAAATTACTAGATATAATAAAATATTAAACATGCTATTTGCTTCCTGAGGGGTGGAAGCTTAGACATAAGATGTCATCCAACCCATGAAGGGAAGCATGAGTACTTCTCTATCAATCTAGTATTGCTATCATGGTCAAAATTTAGTACAGAGAGAATAGAATATTGATTAAAACATACTAACACTACCTGGCTGGTTAGAGAAACCTACATATTCTTCTTAGTTCAATTTGCTTAAAAGTGCTTTATAGCTCTGAAGGGAGAGGAAGGCCATAGTAATAAAGCCTATTCATGTGGCCTTTCCTCTAAATGAAGGCCTTGACCTTTTTGCCATCTTTACTTTTGTTGGGGTTAATAAAGCATGCTGCAAAAGAACCTCAAAGGCAACCTTTAGAAATGCACAGATCTCCAATAAATTAATATTCTCTCATTATGATAAAAACAGCATAAAATATGCAAGATTGATTTTAATATGCATGATTATACATCTTTCAAAAGGTTGGTGAGCTATCAAATGTAATAAGATAACAAGAAAGCACTTTGTAAGGGTGTTCAAAGTCCTTTGCAGTGGTAATGGATTCTTATAACCTCCTAAGAAAGAAGGGGAGAATTTATTTACTAAGACTTAACAGACTAAAGCAAGTGTTCAAGGAATCTCAGAAGGTCATCTGATCTACCTTTGTAATATTTGTAATATTTTAGTGCATTGGACACTCTACATCTGATGGATGGTCACACAGGTGACAGGACACTCACTCTCAAGTAAATTGTGTATGTGAGAGGGGAGGAGGGAGAGAAGGGGAGAGAGAGAGAGAGAGAGAGAGAGAGAGAGAGAGAGAGAGAGAGAGAGAGAGAGAGAGAGAATCCCTTATAATAGAATTTCAATGAACCTTTCTCAGATTATTTCCCAAAAGTTTTATAACATGTTGAGAATAATTTTAAATTATGTAGTTTTACTAACTTGGTTGGTGCTTGTTTAATATCTCAGTGTAATCTACATTTCCACCTACCCCACTACGAAGATTCTTTGACCTGAAACAATCTACTCCTTAGCTTCCTCCATACATCAGCTTAATGTGATCCTTCCATTTGGTATTCACTGTGTACCCCTCTGCAGTATACTGTTATTCTCTTATCTTTGTATCCTATGTTTTCATGCATTTCATCTCAGATTCTGAATACTGTAGATGTTTATTTTTATGTCTCCTTCCTCCATCCTCTTTTAAATTCATAGATTACAAGGACAATACTAATATTTTCACTTTGTTTACCAGTACCCCCAAAATGTCTAAGCATATCAACTAATTATAATGTTTGGTAAGTAAACAAATAATATTGTGGCTTCTTACAAGAAACAGTACCCAAGGCATGATGTAAGCACTGTGAGAATGTCACTATGGCAATGCTCTCCTCAGATTCACCTATGTGGTGGTATATTTTATATTAAATAAAATCAGTCGGAAATACCAGAAAACAGATCCACCTACAGTCAAGCCAGAAGGGTCAGAGAGTGGTAACCCATGCCTTTAATTCCAGCAGGGGAAAAGTGAGTGGTGAGCTATGCTTTTAATCTCCATAACTCCAGAGACAGAGATCTTTCTGTGTTTCTGTGACTTCAAAGCCAACTACCAAACAGTAGTAGCTAACATCTTTAATCTTGACTCTAGAATTATGATGTAGAATTGAACCCAGAAGGGAAACAACTGGGCAGAGAAGATATTTAAGGAGGTATAGGCAGAGGGTGTGGTATTCTGTAAAAGCAACAGCCAGGCTGAGGACTCTGGAAGATAGTTTTTACCCTGAGAAGATGGCTGGATGAGAATTGACTGTGTCTGTTTCCTCTCTCTGATATTCCAGCTTTTCCTCTTATAACTAGCTTTGAGCTTTCATTTAATAACAACGAGGATTTATGTTTCACACCTATGTTTGTATGGCTATCCCTAGAGTAACCTCAGCTATCTACCCACACTGTAGGTTACTTCAACTCTAGTCTTAACATCTGTTCTTGTTTTCTTAATGAATAGTATTGAATAATCACATATCACAGACACTTACACTGAAAAATGAAACCACCCTCCACTACTCTTTTCTCATCCCTGAAGCCCACATCTTGCTGATCCCCCTCCCCCACTATATGCACTTGTCTGGTTTCTGTCTGTCTACGTTTCCCTCTAATAGGTCCTTTCCATGATGAGTTGCATCTGTTCTTTACATCCCACACTAAGGACACATCTCAGGGGTTTATGTTGTGTTTAGAGATATTTTCCCTCTTTATTTCCTTTTATACTTATGTGATAACAATAATCCTTCCTCAGTCTTTAAGATTTGTTGCAGCCCTGATTTTGTTTTTAAATCTCTAGCCACAATGTTCCTTACTGTATCAATTATACTCACCTTATTTTTCTCACATAATGATGTTTCTAGTTGTTTGCATTTTCTTTTGAGTTCCAGTATTTTTTAACCCTACATACCCAAGGCTATTTCAAAGATATCACAGAACGTTTCATCCATCAGGGATGCTTTCATTGGACCCAGTGACAGTTGAATACTGTAAATGCAAATGGAGAAGGTGAGCAGGTTGACATGGTGGGCTTTAGATTATAAAACAGAAGAATCAACCTTTTTTTAAACACATTGGTTTAAGTAATTGTGTTGATTCTATAAACATGTAAATATGAGTAAAATGGAATTCGCTCTTTTAGGCAGTTGGAAAAATAACTATGGCATATAAGATTTAAAAGAAGACAAAATTACATGAAGTGAAAGAGAACAATAAGGCAAAGCACCATGAGAATGCAGAATGTAGATTAGTATTTCCTAGGAAAATTCAAGCATAACATTCATTACACACACACACACACACACACACACACACACACACACACACACACACCCCAGAATAACCTCTCAGCCATTCTCTGTCTTCACTCATGACTTCTTTCACGTTAAAAATATACATTGCCTTGGTCCTTTTCATGTGTGCATGATGAATCTTCTCTGATAATAATAATGCTTATGGTAGATGCTTCTCAAGTGATTAATTTTTTAAAGTTTTTTTTACTACTTTACATAAGGTACCAGTTATCCATTCCAGTACAGTTATAGGAAAGTTGACAAACACATATCACAGTATAGCCACCATCTAAATGGGGATTTAGACAGTTCCATTATCTACAGCTCCCCTGTACCCCATTGCAGTCAGCTTTCATCCTACCTGTAGCCTCTGAAAACCACTGGTTTGCTTGAAGTCCTTGTAGTTTTAATTCCATGGATGCACCATGAAATTATGATCATTATGAATAAAGCTATTTATTAGGCTATGCTATAGGATGTTTTGTGAATAACAATTTGCTTAGGTAAGCATCTAAGCACAGGGCTGGACAAGACATCTTGGTTTGTGTGTCTGTGTGTGTGTGTGTGTATGTGTGCGTGCGTGTGTGTGTGTGTGTGTGTGTGTGTGTGTGTGTGTGTGTGTGTGTGTAGCTGTGTCATGAAGAGTTCCTACCAGCAGTTCCTGGTTGTTAGTGTTTTGCTCTTGGGGAGAGACATGAACACTCACTGCCAGGTGCCACACAGAGTTTATTTTAGGGATTTCGGATACCTTGAGAAGGGCAGGAAAGAGAAAGACAGAGGGGGAGGGAGGAAGGAAAGAGAAAGGAGAAAAGAAGAGATCAGATCGGTTGTCATATGGTGTTTTTCTTTAAGAGCAGGTGGGCACAGATCTACATAGCCACATCTCGGGGTGTGCCTCTTGTTGGGCAGGCTCTGCTGGTGCCATGTTGGCTGGAGGGTGTGCTCCTTGTACTGGCTGCTACCAGGTGAATTCTTGCATCTCACCCGGCGCCATGCTGTGTCCACCATGTGGCATGTCAGGAACTTTTACACTGTTGATGCATGTACTTGATAGTGGTTTCTGTTTTCTTTAGCTGTCAATCTCTCAGGTGTGTGCTGATGTCAAAGTGTACTTTTAGTCTTTACTGCCTTACTCAATAATACTATTTTTAATGTGTTTATTTGCAACATTTGTCATTGATGAAGCCGGTATTGATTCTTCACATCACTTTAAATTGTTTCTTACCTTTGTTCTGTTTTTGCCTCTACAGAGCCCATTGCACTTTTCAACCCTTTTAATGGATAGGTGATGTTTGAACACTTCCTCTTGTCTCTAGTTTAATTTTTCTTGTTCATAGGATCTAAAAAGTAGTGATTATTATTTAAATGGAGTATAGTCCATCTGCTTTTCAAAAATTAAATGGTTTGGAGCAGTAAAGCAGTTCAAGGGGAAAAGTGCTGACCATATAAGCTTAATGATCTGAGTTTGACCTTTGTGCACCACAATGGAATGAGAGAACTAACTCCTAACCACACACACACATACACACACACACACACATGCACACATATCAGTGCTTGTACACAGTAAGTAATGCATCCTACTGAAATTGAATTGATTGTTTTGTTAACATATATTGAGGCCACAAAAAGCCATTCTCTACTAGTCCAGAGTTCCACATTTCAGTCAATCAATGCCTTCTTGTATATACATTTGCTGATGGCACAAAACTGGAATCAAAGTTTCTTTTTCTGCCCATGGATATCTAATTGCTCTAGCATCTTCTAGAGATAACTGCACACAGTGCTTATAGGTGCATTATTCATAACAAAATATGGAAATGATTAATGTTCACAAGAAAAATAGAGAAAATATGCTACGTATAAACACAGAGACAAATGGAATATTATGTCATCCTTAAGTAGAAGGAAATCTCACCAACCAGAAATATATGTGTGAACTCGGATGGCATCACACAGAAGGGCAAGTAATACTACAGGATTCTACCTCTGTGAGGATCCAAAGCCTCAAAATTCACAGAAACAGAGAGCATGACTGATAGTGGTATCTCAGGACTGTGAAAAGAGGACAAGAAGAACTGCTTTATGGCTAGTGCAATGTTTCAAGGACTTAGGGTGTGTAAGTTCTTGATACATGCTGATTAACCCAGCACCACAGTATTGAAGTGCTGTCTGCTTTAAGGTATGTAAGAATAGATTTCATGTTGAATGCTTTCCCCCCCATAAAACAATACCAATGATGTTTTTCATGCACAAAGAACACACAAATTTGGGAGATGATGAATATTTTTAGAGCTTTGCTGATGAAAAGAGTAAGTGTGAATATCTCTTGGAACATCAAAATGCATCCACTAAGTATTATTGAATTCAGTAGACCAATTTTACACTCTAAAATTACAATTTCCAGTGTACTATTAACCTTTAAAAATTCTCTTTAAAAGGTAGTAGATATTGAGATTCAAGATGGGGGCAGCAATCAGCACCGATGGGGTCACTGGGTGCCAGAGAGACCCAAGGGGGCTTCTTGAAGGGGCCACCGCAGAGGCTGAACCTATAGAGGATACAACATCTCCAGAACAAATAAAAGGATTCAGGTCTTGTGGGAAGATGCTTTGGGAACTGGAAAAAAAGAAAGAAAGATGGTAGAATGGAGGGAAGCAAAACTAGAGACTGACAGTAGCAGTAATAGGTATGGTAGTGCAGCAGACAAAGGAACATGCCATTGATGAGTAGGGCTGGTCACTGAGCTGCTGGGAGGCTTAGGACATCTCCAGGCCTCCCTCACCCCATTGTTGCCATTGAACTGGAAGGGAGATGCTGCTGTTCACTCTGCTGGGAGGAGGAAAGCATGAGGAGATGAGCATTGCAGCACTGCCTGTGGCCTGCAAGCATGATGGTCTTGCCTAGCTAGGGGGAAGTGCTGGCACCAAGAGCAGGATGCTGTACAGCAGCTGGAGCCCTTAAAGGTCCTGCCTCCGGATACACTGCCCAATAACATTATCATATTGACTCTGAGCAACAAGATATCCAAGATCAAGAATGATTCACTATCTGGATTAAGTCTCTTTCCTTGAAAGACTTCTATAGTGCCTGCTGCCACTGGAGGCCATGTTGGAGTTCATGGTTCATGATTTTTGCATGATTTTGCCTGCCTATACCAGTTAATAATCCTTCCCTTGTCAGCTTCTCACTTTACAGTTTCTTTGTTTCCACAAACTGATCTTTGTTTCATTTGACTATTTAAAGTGTCTTAACTGCATTTTGAGCTGGACACAACCAAGTAGAGTTATAAGATTCAATTGAGAGAAATAATACTTGACTTTCAAATATACAACAAAAATATTTTACTCTGATCTACAAACTGCCTATAAGTATGTCGGCTAAAATTTTGTTGGTAATGAGAAATACAAAGTAAGTATTCACTCCACAGTATTGTTGCTTCATCTGCCTGTCTTGTTCCCAGTTCTCTTTTCTATGGTAATAAATTAATGTATGAAGGAGTGAGCAAAACCCAGGATGCTGGGTAATGAACAGCAACAGGAATCACCATAGAGAACAGTGAGTTCTAGAGAGATGAAAGGAATCTAATCTATTCAAGTGAGAAACATCACAGGCAAAAACAAGTCAGAATTGTTGATGATAAGTTTTTGCTTTTATTGTTAATTACTAGTCAGAATATCATTTTTACTCTTAGTATATTGAATATTGGGGTAAATGGCTATTCTTGGTCTTTCACTTTGTCAGAATCTATTTTTTTATTAAGTAAATAGCAACATGATTGCTTAAATATACATGTCCCACTTGACCACTGACATCTAAGCAGCAGCATATAAGTCAGCTAGAAATGCTTTCTGCTCTCCCTGAGAGCAGTATTAACCCAAGGACCATGGGGCTAAGGTGAATCATTACACAGAAAATGAAAGTTTGACATTAGGTCTGGCTTGGTCACATTTCTATAATTTGTGGCACTTGGTTTTGCACCCATTGGGCAGTGAACACTGAGAAGTCCTAGGAAGGAGATACTTTTAGGCTCTTTGCCAATAAGACTTAAGCTTTTAAGATAGACATAAGGGACCAGCACACTCAACAATGGAAACAAAGCACCAACTCATCATCTTCAGGTCTCAAAATTTCATCAGGCATTCTGAACATAACTCCCATTGGCCATTTACTTTAATCACCAATTATAAGATGGGCCAGATGAAATTTCTAATGAGTAAAGGTCTCTTGAGACTTCTCCCAGTGCAGGTGTTTGTTTCGGTATTACTTATTAAGGAATTTGCATTCCTCTGATGACGGTTACTAACAAGGTTCAACTCACCTTTTCTGTGTGGGCAGCCCTCCCTTATTTTCCATCCTCGGCTCATGCTGCTGTAAGAATTCAGCACACTAATAGTGACATGGGTATTAGCAGTTACCACCAGCATTCAAAAAGATGAAGACACTGCTTCATTCAAAGTATATATTCAATTAGGATTTGCACACATGATAATTTATTTGATAGTCTAAGAAAGTATGTATTTCTCTAAGTGAGGAGCATCTCATTATAACTGTGCTATACCTGCTATATGTAAGACTAAAAGTTGGACCACTGTTCTGGGGGACATGAACAGAAAGGCTAAAGGATTCTGCACATAGCATGCATACAGTCTTGCAATGTTTACAGACAGAAGACAATGGAATGCACCGATCAGCAATCTTGGCCATGATGACACTGAGCAATTTATTATTTGACTCTGAAGCCTTTCTATCTATGAACCTGCTGTGTGATATGAGTGAGCTTCTGCCACAGGAAGCAGAATGCATCCCAAATGATAGAAACTCATCATTTATATTCCTCGTACTTTGGTGGGAAGTAATATCTAGTTTCTTGTCATGTGCGTTGTATATTTTATGGTATGAAAACTTCCTTTCTTTTTGAATGTCATGAAGAAAAATTGAAAATGAGCATTTAGTTGATATTCTCTTTATATTTTATAGAAAAGATTTAAAATCACACTATTTCTGTTACCTGACATTTTTTAGTTAACTTTGACTCTTTATTTACATTCGTTCCTTAAGGTAGCAAACACAGGAAGTCACATAATACCCACCATAAAGGAGGAAGAGGCACAGACATGACCTGTATAAGTTTCATCTTAGAATAGATTCTGCATAACTAGCCCACTTGTGCTCCCAGATAACCAATTCAATACAACTACATGGCTTCTTACACATGTAATCTTTCTTCATAAAACCAGAAGACTGAGGACATTTTTCCATGTCAACTTGTAATTAACAAGTTGAGTAGAGGGAAGGGCATTTCAAACCCTGATTTTAACGTAATGCATTTAAGGACATAGTGATAACCAATGACAATGTAAAATCACCTCATATATGCTTACAACAGCCTGATGATTAGGGTGGCATTGTCTGGTGACATTATCTATGAAATTCTCAATCAGAATTTGTCCAAAGGAAGAATGTAGTGAAGTGGGAATAAAGTAATAGTCGTCATTAACACTATAAAAGAGAGTCTCAATGTGGCAAGTTTGAGTGATACATCTCAGGTATCACCTAGAGACTGGCAGGGACACTACAAACACTGGTATGTTCCAGCCTGTATGACCACATAATGTCACATCATAGTCAGAGGCATTGAATGTCACAGTGCCACCAATCCCACCTCTCATTTTGATCTGGTTACTCATCCAACAAAGTATCTGTTGGGTAATAATCTTCTGAAAACAATTCATGCACAAGTACAGAAAGTGAGGAGCAGTCTCCCTGTGGTGAACTGTGTCTGTGTTCCCAAACAGCATTTGCTTTTTAAACAAAGGTATCGAATGAGTAGGTCCCCAGTGACTCTGATCACTGAAGACTGATGATTTCTGAATTCATTAACATTTGCATTTCTAAGACAATGAGCTTGAAAAGAAAGGCTTTATAACTTGAGAAACATTCTCACACATTTGTATCTAGTTAAGACCTGCCATTTTCAGTAGGCATTGCCTTCCCTAACCAGAATTATTCCCTAAACCACAGAGCATGGATGGGTTTTGAATCACTTGGTTTCCTATTAGTTCTGCAGAGAAGGTGCATAACCACCATTCTAGCCCACTGGAGAGAATATACTTTATTAGTGGCAGTACTAGTGATCAAGACAAAGCATCTTCTCACAGAATCTCTGGGCTCCCTATTTCTATACTGAAACATAGTATTTAATAAAATACTCAGATGAACATTGAGCCATGACCATGAGTAGATGGTACAGACTGAATGTACCTATTCAAGGAAGGTCAAGAACAGGAGTATATAAACTTGACCTTCTATAAACCATGATGACAGCTTCATTTGCAACAGTTGTCTGTGTCTATAGATGTCTATGGAGAGAACCATTTGCCTCTAATACTTTTCCTTCCATGACATAGCAATACCAGTTTCAGCTAGATACAGAAAGGTCTACTTAAAGATCACAGGTTTCTTCTGCCTTGAAGCTAGCTGTAGTCTTCTGTACCAGTTACTTGTCTCATGTCTATGAGAAAATGCCTGACAGAACGAGGGTGGCAGATGGTTCTGTGGTTTAGAACACCTGCTGTGCTTGTAGAAAACCCATGTGTTCCTGACACCTACATGATGCTCACAACCACCTATAACTCCATTTCCAGGGGCTTCAATGCCATTCTCTGACCTCTGTACACATCAGGCATGCAAGTGGTACATATACATACATATAGGCAAAACATTCATACATATAATATATATATATATAAAGAATTTTTAAAATTAAAAGAAAAATACCTGGACTAAAGAAGGTAAAGATTTATTTTGGCTTACAGTTCCAGGGGATACTGTCCAGAACAGCACAAGAGAGAGACAGAGAGAGACAGCAGAATGCAGAGGCTGCTACCTGTCATGCTGCATCCATACTCAGAAAGTAGACAACAAAAGAAGCTGATACTCAGCTAATACTCCTTTTGTTCAGTCATTCAGTTTGTCAGGTAAAGTGAGTCTTCCCATCATGCCAATATCCTAACATATCATAGATGTGGTGATATGTTATATATTTAATAAAACTAGTCTGGATTATCTGAGAAGAGATCCACTCACAGTCAAGCTAGGCAGAGGAAGCACACACCATCAGTCCCATCACTTGGGAGGCAGAGATCTTTCTGGATGTCAGTGAGCTCAAGGCATAACAGAGCACTGGTAACTCAAACCTAAAATCCCAGCATGAGGATCTCTATGAGTACAAGGCCAATCAGCCAGGCAGTGATGACACACACCTTTAATCCCATCAGATCTGAGTTTGAGGCCAGATTGGTTACAGAGGGAGTTCCAAGCTTCCTGGCAGGCAGTGATGGTCCCTTGCCTTTAATCCCAAAACTTCAGAGACAGAGATCTTTCTGTGTTTCTGTGAGTTCAGGGCTAACTACCAAATATTAGTAGCTCATGCCTTTGTTCTTAACCTGGATGTGATACAGCTGGATGAAAAAGGTATTTAAGGCTGGCACAGGAAGACAGATGAGGCATTAGAAGTGACCAGGAATGAGGCTGAGGAAGCTGGAAGATAGCTGGGTGAGATTTGACTGTGGTGTTTCTCTCTTTGATATTTCAGCCTTTCCCTGATATCTGGCTTTGAGGTTTTTTTGTTTTGTTTTGTTTTGTTTTTTTAATACAACCAGAATTTGTGCAACACATAGGCATGTCCAGAGATTTATCTCTAAGGTCATTCTAGATCATTACCAGTCAGCATCTATTCAAACTATCACATCTACAGTCACCTACAGTCTTTAGAAACAATGTAACTATGGAGTCAGACCCACAAAAAGAAAGCATCAGCCCATCTTGTGTTTGCCCTTCCTTTTCTGGAGCAAAGGGCTCAAGCTGAGTCACTACTAGCCACTAACTATGCGAGTGACAACCGAGGCGTGCAGCAGACTAGGAATGGAGGAGCCTGGGGCTGACACATCAAGAGGGCATTTCAGCTGTAATTGAACATCCCAGACTGCTAAAACTGGGATAAACAAACTTCTTCTAGTGTGTTGTTGTCCAGGGTCCTAATGGCTCCCTGGGGGAGGAGGTGAGAAGGTGGGTGTCAATGACTCCGACCCCAGGAGTCAGGTGAAAAGCCATCAGGAGACTCATTCAGCAATTGGGAGAACCTCATATACCCTCCTCACAGCACCCAGGCTGGGTGAGGTGGCCTGGTCACCTGTCATTGGCTGGGCAGGAACAGGACCTCTGACAGCACCTGTTGCTAGGCCCTCAGGCAGACTCTGGCTTGCTTCATAAGGAAGTACGTTATGTGCATGCCTTGGCAACTGATTTGAGCCCATTTCTTTGACCCTATTGGCCTGTCTTACTACACACCAGGATGAAGCCAAGGATCTCTTGACACAGCTATTGCTCCAGCTTCTCCTTGTAATCTAATTGAGGGCTGGGAGAGAGGGGCACACTGGGAACTGGAACACTGAGATATTTAGCTCCTAATGCAACACAGATTATAAATATATAATTCCTGTTGGAAGATAGATATTATTCTCTACACACTACATCCATAGGCTTGTGCACAGCACTCTGCAGCATGTAGCATTTGATTGACATCACTTCCTGACATCTAGGTTCCTTCACTGGGTGAGATCTAACAAGACTATGTGAACTTCCTTCTTGGTAACACTTCAAACCTAGACAGGCCGGTTTCCACAGTGTGGAAAGAAACTGCTTCAGCAGGACAGAAGCAGATGGGTATTTGAAAACACCTGATAAATGATGACAGTGACAAGGACTCATCCCCATCGGAGTGGTAACTCAGGCCAGGAGCAAGTCTGTAATAGGCACCTGTATCCTTAGAAGAGACTGTCAAAATGTTTTTAATGTGCATTTAAAATATGTGGGATCAGGGGCTTTTCTGTCTGCTGTTCTTGCTCCTGATTTATTTGCTGCCTCAAGAGTTAGAGTGTAAACTGTTTCCTGAGGGCAGAAACTTCATCCGCTCGCAACACAGGAAGCTTGTGCAGCCGCTGGCAGGATTTGTTTCAGGTGAAAAGAACATCAAAGCTGTGATTCTGAGGGAGAAAACTGCAGACTTTTGTGGCTCTGTGCAGTGGATCCCACACTGGAGAGGGGAAACAATTCAGCACAGTTATATTAGGTCCTGCCTTTACAGGGATGATTAACGCCTCAATCATTCAAACGCTGCAAAGACTGAACAGAGCGACACCTCAGCCTGCCAGTGTGTTTGATGCTTGGGTTCCAGGGAAGGAAGGCACTTGTAAGGAACTCTGTTTCTCATGGGATTGCAGTGCACCAGAGCCAGAGAAATATTCATCCATCTTAAGGAAGCTGCCTAGTTTCCTTTACTCTCCCATTGTATTGACGAGTGGAGTGATTGCCAAATTTCTGCTCAGGTTGTTGAATGCCATAGAAATATGCAGATGTCACCTGGAACTGTGAGCAATATGACACAATTTAATTTCTAATAATAGTAAAGGAGACATAGACAAGGCTAGAGATAGCTCCAGGTGAAAATGTATAAGGAGCAAAAAGTAGAGGGCAAGGGGGCTCCTCAGGTCGGCACAGAGAAGAACGAAAAAGAGGTTGTCCATAAAGTCGGCAAGCATCAGAGCTGTGCAAGTGGGCAGGTGACCGGAAATGTCTGTGGTCTCTTCACATGTGATGTGAAATGTGATGCGTAGGAAACGGGCATGCCAGCACAGTGAGAGCTGATACCCGTGGAGTTCTAATGGAACCGCAGGGCTACCTGGTTGGCTGAAAGTTTGTCTCACAGCTTGGCTGCTATCAGATAACAGGTGCAGCAGTATTCCCTTGCCCCATTCCCTACGGCATCTTCCTATAAAATGAAATTTCATGCTCAGTCAAACTTTAGAAGCATATGATTTAAGCATATGCCAGTCTCTTTCTGCACATCAGCAGCTTCTCAATTCTCCACCCTCCAGATTCCCTTAGAAACCGTTGTGCTTGAAGCTTGGAAGGGTTTGTTGCAAAGTATTGCCTATCTTCACCATAAAACCTTTCATGAGACAGCACAGTTGATGATGGACAGTGTGTTGTTCTAATGTATGAGATTATTTTTAGAACCATGATAGTGTTTTCTTTTTGCAAACACACATTCCAAGAATGTCAGCATGGACCATGATCAAATGAACACAGGCTGCTAATGTCTTTCTAGCCCACTTAAGGAAGAAGAGAGCATGAGAAAATGTTACATATATAGCAGTATCTTGAAATGATATAAAATAGTTTTCTTGACTCGTGAGCAAAGTTTTATCCACGTAAATGATAATTCAATTTTTTTCTAATATGAAAAGTGTATGAGACATTGTAAAAATGGCTAAGTTAGGGTTATAATTAATTTACACTGAAAATTATCCTAAAATACAAATAAAAACAGCTGGGGAAAACTATTCTAATTATTGTACAAAACAGAACATAAGCATACTTTATGTAGTTTTCAAACACACACACACACACACACACACACACACACACACTCACACACCCTGTGGTCTATTATTAAGAGCATTTGAACAAGGAGGGCAACTTGGGGCCTTTAAGAGTTGAGAGCCACTTGCCACAGCACAGCTGGTGTTAGACAGGAGAACTAGATGAGGCTTGTGCTAGACAATGAGGTAAGAACCATTCTTTCGCGTATATGCACCCCAGTATTGATAGCTGGCCAGCTGAGCTCTGGATGTGATGGGTGAATGGTCTCACAATCTGCCACATGTGGGTCTATGACTTCTCAAATGTTCCCTAATTCTTCATCCAGTCTATGTTTTCCTTGTGGATTAGGTCAAGTGCCACATTCTCTAGCTCACACTGGTGACCAGCCTGCAGAAGTCTCTCTAGATCG
Organism: Sigmodon hispidus; assembly: GCA_004025045.1. Lineage (NCBI taxonomy): Eukaryota > Metazoa > Chordata > Mammalia > Rodentia > Cricetidae > Sigmodon > Sigmodon hispidus. The sequence continues at coordinate 175,169 of PVIH01000744.1, forward strand.
ACAAGCAAATCATGACTTAGTAACTAACTGGCCTACTGCTTTTTCTGTAGTAAAAGCACCATTTTCTCAATGGAGACCACTGAAGTAATCAAAGAGCCAGGGCCTATGACTCATAGCCCTCCTATGTTCACAAGAGAGGGATACAATAGAGTGTATGATAACCAACCATGTTCCGAGAAGAATGAAGCCTGCAAGGGGTGTGAGGTGCAAAATCCTGGTCACTTCTGCCAGTGCTTCTCCCAGTGCTTCTGTGTCTGCCAGGTTTCTACAAGCCCTTATAGGCCCTGTCCCATCCAGATTAGGAGTAAAGGAGTAAAGCCTTGAACTCACAGAAACAGAAGTTCTATCTCCGGAGTTGTGGGATCAAGGGTGTTGGTCACCCCTCCCAGCTTTCCCTGTGCTGGGATTAAAGGTGTGTGTGACTGACTCAGCTGTTTATCTTTGTATTCAAGGTTTAAGAATTTCCTAAGCTGTCTGCCTAGGATTTGACTGGGTACTCTCTTCCCAATATTCAGGTTTTATTAAATGTGTAATACATATCCACAAAAGGGTTTTCTTATGTATGCCCCCCCTGCTTCCCTCCTCCCAGTTCCTCCCAGTCCTCCCTCAGTCTCCCCCCACCCCATTCCCCCATCTTTCCCCCAAGGAGGACAAGGAATCCCAAGGTGGGTCAGTTCAGTCTGATGTATCCATTTGAGGTATATCTGATTCCCTCATCCCAAAATTAGGACTAGGTTAGGTCCTCTGTAGGGGATGGGCTCCAAGGTGCCAGTTCATGTACAGCAACATAGTCTGATCCTACTCCATGAGGCTGCACATACTGCCTATGCCATTCAATAGTCCTTTGGAGTGTTCAGTCCCTTTCCCTGATGATTACCTCATGGCTGTTTTTGAATCAGTGAGCTGCCCAAAGCTCCAGCCAATCATCTTTGTGGTACTCCTCCTCATAGTCCCTATCCCTTTGTTCACATACTCTCTCCTCTCTCTTTTCAGCTGGACCAGGAGCTCAATCTGGTGTGTAGCTATGTATCTCTGCTTCTGCCTCTATTGATTGCTGGGTGTAGATTCTATAATGACACTTAGAGTCCTCATTCATATGATTATAGGGAAGTCTGATTAAGGCACACTGGTAGGATTTTTTGAAGGAGGCACAGGCAGGAAGACCATGAGCTTGAGACCAGCCCTGGCTACACATTTAAACAGTTGGCTGTGGTGGCACATGCTGGTAGGATTTGCTGAAGGTGGCTCTTACATCTTAGCCCATTTCTATTCATCTATGTTTTGCCCTGTGGTTTGTGGCTTACCTGTGTTCCATTACATCTTGTTCCTCTAGAAGCTTGAGGTGTCTCTTCTGACTCTGCCTTTCTTTCTGCTTGGATTTCCTGCCTAGCTGTAAGCTGTCTTACCACAGGCCAAAACAGCTTCTTTATTAACCAATGGAAGCAACACATATTCATAACATATAGACAGACATCCCATATCACTTCCCCTTTTCTGTCTAATCAAAAAGCAAGGTTTCAATTTCAGCATAGCAAAATTACATATAACAGAAACATTATCAAGCAAAAACTACAGTTACAATATCTAGTCTATTTGTGTTTAGTAAAATTAAAGAAAATACTTGACCATCTATCTTTTTTATTTCAACTTTTATTTATATATAAAAGTTGTATATAAAAGTAGTATATACTAATTGAACAAAATAATGGGTTTTGTTGTGACATTTACCACATACCTGGATTATGCTCATTTTCACTACCGCCTCTTGTCTTCCCTTCCTCTTCCCTATGGTCTCTTCTTTTCCCAAGTAACTGTTCTACATTCATGTATTCTTTTTTATTTAACTTAGTCAACTGAATCATCCCTTGACAATGTAATACGTATGTTTAATGTATCTGATCTCCCCTCCCATCCTTCTCACTTCCTCTGGAATTCTTCCTGACAGATACTTGCTTACTTTCACATCTTTTTTATATGTGATATGCTGAGTTTAATTATGGTTACTTTTGTGAATGAGCGTGGGATTATTTACAGGAGCACAGGTAGCATAACAGTCTTTACTCTGAAGAAAAATGAGGCCCTGTCCCTCAGAGGTATTAACTGCCAAGATGCTCAGCTAAGGGGAGGGTTTGCCTCATGAGTCCCCCTACCTTCCATTCTGGAATGCTGACAGGCTTGGTTTTGGGTAGGTCTTGTGTAGGTCACTGCAACATCTATTTTATATTTGTGAGTCTCAAGTTCTATATATAATTTATTTTTTATCATGACTAAGAAATTATAATTATAGCTGTCTAGTCTTCAACTCCAACAAAGATCCAGAAGAATATATTACCTAAGTAAACAAGAAGTGCGTAGCAAGCAAATTGCATAATTTTATAAATTACAGAGACATCTAGCTACCTGGCATCCTAAAGTTCTTCTGTAATATTGGGGCATCTTTCTTCAGGCTATAAGCCTAGAGTCACTGGCCTATAGCTAAGTGAAACAGGAGATTAAATGGACTGTTCTGCCTATTCTGGTAAAGTTTGTCAGTCACTTCTCCCTATGCCCTACAAAATGTCTGACAGTCTCCTTTAAAAAGCAAGAACTTGAAGGACCATCTCACCCTGCTTTGGCAAAGTTCTGAGGTTATCTTCCTATGGGTACTGCATGTCCAACTTCTACAGCATACTGTCAAGCAGTTGAGGCAAGGGCAGTTTCTTGTACAATGGCTAACTTTGTCACAAAGAAAGTAAACTCCATCATGAGTTTCTTTAATGTCTATCATCCTCTTTAAAGTAATTGGCACTGCCAGAGGCAGATGTGTCTCATTGTTCAGAGAAGTCTAAGTTCTTAAAACATTTTAAATAACATATTCTGTAGGTCATTGAAGTGCTTAAAGATTACCTAATTGAAATATATCTTTGTATATTTGGAAAACTTAACTAATATGACTAAAAATTTGATTATCATAGACTATTAGTCTGTATTTTTAAATTATATATTATAATTTATACATATATTAAAATATTATAATATATTATAATATTTTGAGTTTAACAGTTGTTCTACAGTTTAAAGTAGATTCAATAATCTTTTTAATCATTTCTATAACATATCCCCCTTTTTTCTTTAGAAAGAGATTGACCATGACCATTATAAATTTATAATGAACATAAACATTTAGATACAATATTTTGGGAATTTGGGCCTAGCTTTTTATACTACTTCCTGCTCATTTTGGGCATTAGCAATGTTATGAGGTTTCTAAGAAAATTTAAAATTCCTGGTGAAATCTTGTCTGTATTAGTCAGTGAGGTTGCATCTCAGCCAATTGCTTTCTGAAGATCTTGGTTGATAAACCATATTAGCATGGAAACAATCTAGAGATTGTCATCTTCTATGGAAACAAAGTAGAACCACTTTTCCCAAGAAACATATCCTTTGGCCCAAATTTTGAAGTCAAGATACTTTTAAACTATATATGTTAGTTTAATATAGCAGCCTTTAAAATCAAGTGTTTTTTTGGAGTTAGTTCATTAACAGTCCAAAAATTCAAAGAAAACATAATAATATACATAATCCAGACTGCATATTTCCCACCTTTTTGTGACTTATTTCTTTTATATTATTGTTGCTGTGTCCTTAAAGATTTTATTTTTAAACTACTTTTTTATAAAATTGCCTATGCTCCTCTTCCTCTTTCTTGGTAATTTTTCCTATTATATATAGTTTTGTATTGTGTTTAGGACTTGTTTATTTAGACAAAAGGGGGAAATGCAGTGGGGAACACATATCTTCCCATCTTGACCTTAGGGTACAGCCCCTAGGATATGGCCTTTTGTTTAGCATAGGATCTGGAGAACACTTACCCTTATATCTTGGCATTGGTTTACAGCCCCTGGGGCATGGCCTTGAAACCAGCTTAAGGTCTGAGACACATATACTCCCCACCTCTCTCTCTCTCTCTCTCTCTCTCTCTCTCTCTCTCTCTCTCTCTCTCTCTGCTGGGGAATACTAGATTGGCAATATGAAGCCACACTGTTTAGATTTTCTTTTTATTCTATTTTTTATTATGAATAAGGTCATATTTTTTAATCTATATATATCCTTGTTCAAGCTGCCTTCCCCCTCTCACCCCATCCAGTCACTCTCTCTTTCCCCATCTCTTTATGTCCTCCTCAGCAAAGGCAGAAGGTCCCAAGATCTCAAAGTGGCTTAGTTCAGCATTTACTCCTGGCAGATCTGCTTTCTTCACCCCAACATCAAGACTGGGTCAGATGTTCCTCTAGAGGGAGTGAAAGACTCTGAGTTCTAGGGCTGGATCCAGGCATTCAGTTCAGGTATCCGGCCGAGTGCTAACCCCCCCTTTTTTTTCCATTTGTGGGAGTGAGTCTGGAAAAACTTGCCTGAGACTTGTCCAGGCTTGCCCGGACATGCCCAAGGTCCCCCGTCTCCCCCCCCACACACAAGCACAAGCCGAGAGCAGATAGTAAAAGGGTTGCTAAGGAACCATCAGATAACCAAAAGTACGTGACCGGGACCGCATACCACAAGAAGCCTGTAATCAAAGCCAGCTGCTCCAGAGATCCCCCTCCCAGCAAGCGACCATTTCTTCCCGCCATTTCTCCCCGGCACTAAGCCCTCATCCAATAAGTAAGAGTTGTTGTTTAAATGAGCAAATGATTTCTCTGTTTTCCCTATAACCACGCCTTTTGCTTCTGTAAGCCTGCTTCCCGCTTTCCCCTACGCTATAAAAAGTCCCTGAACAAAGCATTGGCGCGCCAGTTAGCTCCCCGAGTTGCTGCCGCCCAGAGGTACCTTTGCCCCAATAAAACCCTCTTGCAATTTGCATCTGAACGGTGGCTCGGCTTGGTCTTTGGGAATCGGGGTCTCCTCCTGAGGGAAGGTCCTCATCTGAGGGTCTTTCAGGAGTGGGATCCAAGGTGCCGGTCCAATGGGTTTCAGATCCCAAGCTGTTCAGTGGTAGTGGTTTGCAGCTTGGACATGCTTTGCTTTTTGGTTTTTTGTTTAGCGTCCACTAATGAGTGAGTACATCCCCTGCTTATCTTTCTGGGTTTGTGATACCTCACTTAGGAGGATATTCTCCAAATTCATCCATTTGCCTGCAAATTTTAGGATATCAACTTTTCTTACTGCTGAGTAGTACTCCGTTGTGTAGATGTACCACGGTTTGTTAATCCATTCCTCAGTTGAGGGGCATCTAGGGTGATTCCAGGTTCGTGCTATTACAAATAATGCTGTTATGAACATAGTTGAGCTAATGTCTTTGGAGTACAAATGTGCATCTTTAGGATATATGCCCAGTATTCGTATTTCTGGATCCTTGGGGAGATGGATTCCCAGTTTTCTGAGAAACCGCCATACTGCATTCCAGAGTGGCTGAACAAGCTTAGACTCCCACCAACAATGGAGGAGTGTTCTCCTTGCTCTGCAACCACTCCAGCATAGGCTGTCAAATGCGTCTTTTATTTTAGCCAATCTAACAGGTGTAAGGTGGTATCTCAAAGTTGTTTTGATTCACATTTTCTGATGGCTAAAGATAAAGAGCACTTTTTCAAGTACCTTTCATCCATTTGTAATTCTTCTGCTGAGAATTCCCTTTTTAGATCTGAACCCCAGTTTTTATTGGGTTATTCAAGGTTTTGGGCTCCAGTTTCTTGAGTTCTTTATATATTTTAGAGATTAGTCCTTTGTCATTTGTAGGGTTGGTGAAAATCTTTTCCCATTCTGTAGGCTGTTGTTTGGTCTTATTGATTGTGTCCTTGGCTTTACAGAAGCTTCTCAGTTTCAGAAGGTCCCACTTATTGATTGTTGTTCTTAGTGTCTATGCCACTGGTATTGTATATAGGAAGTGATTGCCTGTGCCAATTCTTTGGAGGGTATTTCCCACTTTCTTTTCTATCAAATTAAGTATGGCTGGGTTTATGTGCAGGTCTTTGATCCACTTGGATTTGAGTTTTGTGCAGGGTGACAGGCTTGTATCTATTTGCATTTTTCTACACACTATCATCCAGCTATGCCAACACCATTTGTTAAAGATACTATCTTTTCTCCATTGAATATTTTGGGCCTCTTTGTCAAAGATCATCAGGTGTTCATAGGGTTTTGGGTTAATGTCTGGATGCTCAATTCAATTCCATTGATCCACAAGTCTGTTTTTATGCCAGTACCAGGTTGTTGTTCTTTTAATTACTGTAGCTCTATAGTATAACTTGAAGTCAGGGATGGTGATGCCTCCTGAGATTCTTTTGTTGAGCAAAATTGTTTTGGCAATGCTGGCTTTCCTCTTATTCCAAATGAAGTTGAGTATTGTTCTTTCAAGGTCTGAAAAATATTGTGTTGAGATTTTGATGGGAAGTTCATTGAATCTGTAGATTGCTTTTGGTAGAATTGCCATTTTTGCTATGTTGATCCTACCTATCCAGGAATATGGGAGATCTTTCCATTTTCTGATATCCTCTTCAATTTCTTTCTTCAGTAATCTGTCATTTTCTCACATTAACAGAGGCTGGGCTCACAACACTGTGAAAGACAGTGAAGCTTTTATTGATTGTCTACAATCAATACCAGTGATGGGATATCAAATGGATAGGATAGAAACCAACATTTCACAGAATAAATGGACTGGACTAGGAGACATCACAATGAACCACACCTATCAGATTGTGAGAATTTTTGTTGAAACCTCCATCAGTGTGGATGGTGCATAATGATATACAAAATTTATTTCTCTATGGAAAAAGGTCAAGGAAGTATAAGACACACTGAATTAAGTCTTCTCAAACATATTCCACTGACCTGGATTCTACTGAATATCAGTTCTTCTAATATGACATACAGAGTCATGATGCTCAAGAGTCAGAAAACCAACAGTTCTATGTATACTTTATATGCTTGAATTGCATAGGATATAAGGCTATGAAAACAACAGTCAATGTTCAGCTATAGAAGGTCCAGAGTAAGAATGAATCCTCTAAAGTCATAGTGAGTATACAGTATAGGCATAATGAGCACACTCTAAGATCATAGTAAGAACACTCTAAGTGCTTAGTGAACATACTCTAAGGTCATATGAATACAATTTAAGATCATAGTGAGCACATTCTAAGGTCACAGTGAGCACACACTAAGGGCATAGTGATCACACTTGAACATAAAAGTGTATGGTAAGCTAATCTTTATGACAACCTCAAGAAGTACAGGGTAAGTTGAGCATAACGTACTTTCCGCTAAAAAATACAGGTAAACTGATTGTGATAATGAGATATCTCTGTCTCTATTTGACCTGCCCTGTACAATCCACCCCCATGGATATGATATGGCTGCATCAATCCCAAGACAAAATACCAAGAACACTTGTCACAGCAGTAAATAAAATTCTGTAACTTCTGCTTCACTCAATAGCATAAAGTTTATTTGAATTCAGCACCTAAGCCATCTGACCTAGGTTTCTCAGGCGACTCATTTGAAGAAGATGCACTGCACACTAAGGAAACCTTATCATTTCATGCTGCATGCACACAGGAATGAAAGGAGTAAAGCAAGATAAGCAGCACTCCCTCCCAAGGTGCAGGGATCATTGCAGAAGAGGAGACAGAAAAAAATATTAGAGCTAGAGGATACAGATAACTGCAGGAAACAGTGTCTTCTGGACACAGCAAGTAAGCTGCACATGAAAAACAACAGTAGTTACAACACCATATGTGAAACTCATGCAAGCATAAGCAACACAAAATCCCCGCATGGACATGGGAGTTGGTCACAAAATCCCAACCCTAGAGGAATACTGGCAACTGGTTACTGCTGGGGCAAAGAGAGACTGTTTTCTCTAAGAATATATCCCCAGGTAAGTGAATCGCACTCCAGTGAAGACCACATATCCAAGAACATTTGGCAGCACAAACTGGTTTTGATGGACACATCTTAAAAGGACATCAAATTGGGTGAGTAGACATAGCAGGGTGTATCTAGGATCAAGTGATCTCAGTATTTCATCAAAAATTTGCCTCTGCTTTATAATTACTTCACCTTTTGTCAATCTGCTTTAACATTAAGTGCTTACATGATATTTTTGACATTCTCTGACTTCAATTATCATATGTCAATGTATGGAACAAAACATAATTGTAAGCTACAATAACTTTTTCAACACTATCCATTAATATATTAAATTGAGGTAATATAATTTGATTCTCATTCAATAACTAAAATTTTAAAAAGAAATGGCATTAAGAAGATTTTCTATTTGTATGATTGATGTGTGCAATTTTGTGTTTTAAAATAATAAATTCAGTTTCTGTTTTTGTTGTTGGTGCCTATTTGATGAACATCTGTTTCCTAGCACAGTGGCTGCAAATACTGAATATGAGCTGAGGAGACTCTTCATCATATTTTTAGTCTTATGGCAAGAGTGAGTATGAAAGCAAGAATGTGACAGCCCACTGCTAAAAGACTCAAAGTGAGATGCAGAAAACATATAATATCAGAGGTAAAATTCTCCAGCTCAGAACTGATGGAGGGGTAGACTGGCAGTCTTTATGGGTTATCTGAGAAACTAACCAAAATGTAGCTCAGAAGATCTTCTGCAGGAAAAGAAAAGACAGAGTCTCAGAAAACTAGTAGATTAACACTTAACAGCCATATACATACATTACACACACACACACACACACACACACACGCATGCGCACGCACATGCACACACAGAATCTCTGTAGGGAATAAAATGATACATGAACAGTAAACACATATTTCAAGAGATGGAGTAACCATTTGCTTTCCAAATTTTTGGAAAACTAAATACATAGAAGCTTAATAAACTTCAATAACAAGAAATATAGAAATAACCATGGAAGGAAAATAATAAAATTGCTTAATGTCTTGATGAAATCTCAGTGAGACAAAAAAATTCACAAGTCAGACATCAAAAGCACACTCTATTCAAAGGAACAAAATAAAAACAACTGCAGGTTTCTTATCAGCATGAAGATTAAGAGGAAATATCTTTAAAATATTAAGAGAATAATTTCAACTAATAATGTTTTTCCTAGACAAGACAACTTTAAAAATACAAGATAGAGGCTTTTAGATATATTAAAGGTAGAAGAATATACAGGACAGGAAAGTCCTTAAAGCAGAAGAGAAAATGCTGATATGGGAATCTGTATAGGCACAAAGGAACCGAGAATACAGGAAATAGTTAACGACCATAAAGCAAACCTAAGTAATTTTCAATTCCTTAAAGAATAGACTCTTATAGATTTATCCAACATTGTGTAATATGGAGTATGTGTAAAAATAAAATAGAGATAAAAGAGAACTAGAGTTAAGAGAAAAGAAAGTATAAGAGACTATAAAGTTCCCAGGCAATACATGGATGCATACATAAGGTTCCCAGGTGATACATACAGGTGTGTGTAAAGTTCCCATGTTATACATACAAGTGTCTATAAGATTCCCAGACTATATATGGAGGCATTTGTAAGGTTAAATGCAAAGTTTAAATATAAAGATACAAATAGAATAATACTAAAAGGTATAAAAATTTGTACTATCAATCACCAACATGAAACTTGAGAGGCAAGCCTATAATTCTATCATATTGTATGTGTGTGTGTGTGTGTGTGTGTGTGTGTGTGTGTGTATGTGTGTGTGGTGTGGTGTGGCTGAAGTAGGAAGACTGTAAATTTGAGACCAACTAACGTTACAGAGGGAGACCTTGCCTCAAACAAACAAACAAACAAACAAATAAAAACCAACAAAAGATCCAAACAAATCATTAACTACAACAGAACACCAGGAGCTGAGGATGGAGTTTAGTAATCCCCAGCCCAAGAGTTAATGGCACTCTACTCTGGTGTTTTTTCTTTCTCATGCAAAAGGATATGACCATAACTAAGATACATGAAAGTTACCTGCAATGATGGATGGAGATATTTATGAAGAGGATTTAATAATTTTCAGTCAGTAGGTACCTCATAGCACAGTTTTAATAACCACAAAACCAACACTAAAAATCTCTTTGTGAAAGAAACGAACCCACAGTTTTAGTTAAGAAGTTTAATGCATCTCTCGATTATTTATAAAATATGTAGGCAAGAAACAGTGGGGGTAAATAGAAATTTTTAGCAAACTGACCCATCAATTTAATGTAATCTATATTCAAGGCTTTCTGTGAAAAAGAAAAAGAAAAAAAGCTAAAAGCACTGTCTGTCTAATTGCCAAGGAATGCTATTTTCTGGGGGCATGTACTAAGACTCAGTTTTAAAAGTCTGTCTTCAGACTGTATTTGAGATAAACTGGGCATTCGAAAAATCATTAAATATGAAAAATAAATAGCTCAGGTAAAAATAAAATAAAATATGCATTTAACCTATCTTAAGGAATTAAAATATATCATATATGTAGAATATATTAGAGTCTTACACAGGAGGAAAGCTCCAGCTTTGAATATTTATATTAGAAAAGGGAGGTTTGGCTCCCACAAGACTCACTCAGCTGCCCACTCCCACCTACTCCAGAATCATCCCTATGAAAGTAGCCACAGAATGAAGTGATAATCATACCAGTGATGACAAGCATTTTTCAAGTTAGTGGGATAAGTGACCAGAGGGTGATGCAATATGAAGGGATGGAGAAGGGAATTCATGGAGAGAGAAGCAGGAATAGAGGAAGGGAAACATAGATTTAACTTGGGGAAAACAGCTCTAAGGAAGTCTTAGGACAGCACCCTACCTAGATAAGGTGACAGAAGATAGACTCAGGAGGGGAACACAGCAACAGTCATTCTTGATACTATCCCTTCAGTCTGTACATAGGACAAAGGCATCTCTGAATGCCAACATGTCTGTGACTATAGGCCTTGCACCAGCACTGAGGAAGGTCCTGGAGTTCAGAATGGATGCTGGGCGGGGCACACCCTAGCTAGAACCAAGTACCTCCTCATCAAAGTTCATAGGCTGACACATGAAGACCAGCCAATGACCTCTATGTGAGTAGTTTGGAGTTCTCTCAGACATAGAAGGAATGTAAGTGGATGTTTCTTTACTCCCTCCAGTTTCCAAATAACCAACACTGAGTTTAATATAAATTATAAATCCTTGGCTGATAGCTCAGGCTTGTTACTAGCTGACTCTTACACTTAAATTAACCTATATATTTTTTTTTATCTATGCTTTGCCATGTGACTTGGTACCTTTTCTTAGTATGGCATACCCATCTTGATTCTCTGCCTCTCCTCCTCTCAACTCCTCTAACCCCAGTCTTTTTTTTTTTTTTTTTTTCTAGCATTCTTAGTTTGGCTCTCCAGCCTAACCTTATGCTGTTTAGCTATTGGCCAGTCAACTTGTTTTTAAACCAATCACAATGACAAATCTTCACAATGTACAAAGGGATTATTCCATATCAAAGGTATGTAAAGGACAATGGACCAGGAGCTGGAATATCCAGAAACAACGCACCTTAAGAAGGCCTTGAGTGCCACTCAGTTCCAGAGCTGATGTTTGTAAGGTCTTCTCCTTTCAAAGGGATCAAGAATTTTTCAGAGAGTCATTTTAAAAATTCACTGACTAAATATGTATGACTGAAGCTTAATTTAGGACATATTATCTCCATAAGACTTTTCTATTCCAGATACACACAGCAAACACAATAAGCAAGTACATAAACAATTTCCCTACTTCTGATCAACTGTATTGAAAAAAATCCATTGAAGGATTGTGGTTCCTTTAAGATACTATAATCAGTTCATAATTTATCATTGCACCTGAAGTTTCTCAATGTGCTATGTATGCCTGAGCTTTGAAGATAATTATGTCAATGTCTCTAAATGTCTGTGTATGTCATACTCATTCTTATATACCAGAGGCTATCAATTTTGTGTCTGTATTATGGAAGAGAATCATGGGACCTTTTACCTAGTAAATTGTATCTATTTTTAAAAAGGGAATACAGTAAATGCATTTTCTCTGTGAAGAGCGCTATTAATCACGATTTCTCATTGATCAAATGCAATGTGAAACCTGCCACAAAGCCCTGTAGCAGGCTGTAATGATTACAGCTTCTAACCTGTGTGCTACTGCTTTTTTTCACCAAAACTACATTCCTAAAATACAAAGGTACCAGAAAGCATAAAGTGGAAAAGAATTTATAACATATGCTAAGACTTCTAGCTATAGAAGTAAAGATGTAGAGAAAAGAAAGAAAAGACATTCTTTCCCCAGGGGAAGGATAAAGAACAAGCTCAGTAGTCGGACTGCTTTCCTGAGAAAAGCCAGAAGATCATTTGTTCATGTGTGTGTGTGTGTGTGTGTGTGTGTGTGTGTGCATGTGTGTATGTGTCTATGTGTATGTGTCTGTGCATAAGCATGTGTGTGTGAATGTGTATCTGTGTCTATGTGTATATGTGGACACAGGTTTGTATATAAGCCAGAGGTCAACATGGGTCAGTAGCTCACTGACTGAGCTAGGATTTCTGGCCAGTGATCCCCCACATCTGCCTGTCTGCCTGTCTTTGACTCTCTATTGCTGGAATTCTAAGTGTGTGCCACCTTCCCAAACTGTTTTACATGAGTTCTGAGTACAAACATTTAGCAACTGAGCAATATTCCCAGCCCTGAATCACTCTAAGTTCTAGGAATTTTAAACAAAAAAAGTTACATAGAAAACATCAGAAAATCTCACCCTGCCTTGAGAAGCCTCATGAGGCAGTGTGTAATGCCTCTATAAACAGAATCCAGGCTACCATTACACTAGGCAGAGGACATGAGCAAAGTCAGGGAAGCATCATGCACACGGTTATCACACTGATATAATCTTTCTCTACAACACATTGTGTTCTGTGTGTCTCTTACTGTAGCCACTGCGTAGACGTAGACGCCATCTTCATGCATTCTGCAACTCTGAGCCTTGCGTTCAAATTGAACTCAATTCATTGCTTTAGAAAGTGTGTGCCTGCTTGGTCATTGACTAGCATTTGAAAATGCACTCCTCTGAACTTAGATGACAAGGAGGTCTGAGATGATTTATGTGAAAGGGCATCTAAAGACGAATAAGTTATGTGAGGTTACAGAGTGCTCCCATGTATAGATGGATGAGACACTGCTGAAGAATGGAGGACCACTTGTTGAAATGCTAGGTCAAATCAAGAAGAAATGTAACCCTTGTTATTTCATGATGGCTAAAGAACTTGCTAATTAGTATTTATCAAGCAAGGGTTCCAAGCAGCCATTCTCTACATTTCTGATGCATAGGTTGTGACTAGTACACACAGGCACATCCTCATTCTTTTATTAATCTGAATGGTTCTTAGACAACAAAAGGATAAAATTAAAGTGCCACCATTTATCATTGGGGGGTTGACAAAATTATATTTTTACAGAAATATAAATAATATACAGGTCATATTGAAGTTGTATTTATATTTTAACCCTCATGATGATGATGCATGGCTTCACATGCTTGTAATCAGAGGACAGAACAATGAGATCCTGGGACGTTGCTCACCGACTAGGTTAGCCAAAGAAGTGAGGGTCAGGTTAAGTGAGATCATAGCTCAATGTTCTCCTTGTTCTCTGCCTGCACACACAGAGGCGCACACCATCTCAACAACTGGAATATAGCAGTGCAAACGTTACAAAAATAAATATTTCATGAAATTCATAGATCCTCAAGAAATTCCAAATGTTTAGGTCACTGATCCTGGGAAAAAATCTCCTAAATGTAGCCTCACCAAATCAAAGTTGGTAATGTCAAATGGCAACATGTCCTTGTGTCAAGGATAGAGTCAAAGTAATTCTGAGCCCAGCAACAGGAGGGCTTACATGCTCACAGTCACTTGAGCAAAGTCATTCAAAGTGTTCCAACAGATATTCAAACGTAACGTCATTACCAGTGTATTATCAGTTAGGCCTAATCGTATATGGGAAAAGTCAAAGGCATGGGACTTATCTAAATAAACACAGAAGATAAGGCCAAGAGTTGTTAATGTGAAAGTATTTTTCAAATGTTATACCAACACAGCACCATAAAAAAATTAGTGAAGTGTTAACAAAATGGATTATTATCAACCTACAAGCTATAAGAAAGTAAGCATAAAATAGTAGATAAAAATACCTGTACTAAATACATCAAACATTCTGGAATGATCTATGACATCCCTAATATATTAGATCATAACTTCAAAACTAAAAAAAATTTAGAGTCAGAGATGTTTCAAATGAATGCACATCACCAGTCACATGTGAGAATCAGAACTTGTGTGTTACTGTCAGAGACCTGAATGGAATTCTACTGCATTGTCACCAAAGTTAGGGTGACTGAGGCTGTGGAATCAATGAAATCCTTAGTTCCTCCAACTAGGCACAAACATATGGCTTTTTATAACATTCAGTACAGTTACCATTCAGCCTAATGACACCACCACAGGTGTTAACTGGAGAGAGATAAGGATAATGTGCCCCAATGGGATGGCCACAGGAAGTGTCTACAGCAGCTTTATCTGTGATAGCAAAGAGCTGGAAGCAGTCTAGGTGTCCATCAACAGAGATGGGATACTCCCTGGCCACAAACAGAAAGAAATAGTTACTGCATGAATAAGACTCCAACACATTTTGCTAAGTGAAAGAAGCCTTACAGCAAAAGATACTGACTACATGGCTCTATTTATGAGCTGCTGTAGTGGCAAAACCAACCCAAGGTGAGAATATATAACTCTGAAGATGTTTTATCTGCTCTGCACAGAGAGACTAGTGGGCCAACTAGGAAAAGGCATGTATTGCTCTCTGGAGGGATGTCATGGTTTTTGTCCTGGTGGGGGTTTGGGTTGCCCAGATAGACGTCTGCCTTTGCTACTACTATTCACAGTGGGAGACAATAATCTCTCATTGGCTATAAAATGTGTCATGAAAGTGAATGATACAGTTCTGAGCTCCAGGAAATGATGTGTGTAGTATTTGTAGGTAAAAATCAAGCCAGAGTATTTGTAGGTAAAATATACTCACATCTCCAACCCATTTTAAATGTAAAGTACACAAAAATAAAAATCATTAAATGGATGGAGATGGAAAGATACATAACTAACCAAGCAAACGCTGCCCCTCAGTAGCCATGGAGAGTTTCTTTCATGAGCTCCAGGATGCCAAGGCCTGCAAATGTACAAGTCTATTGTGTGAAATGGCATGGTGATTGAATAAATACTATGAATGTGTAGCCTCCCACTTTATGTTGTATTTAACCCAAGTATATAGAGTCACTAACACACATGGCCTACATGCAGTAAAATGTTACCTGAAAATCCTAAAACAGTCCTTCCACAGCAACATATAGCCACTGGTGAGAGATGTTACAGCTTCCTATTGGAGAAAGGGTAGCTCTATGAGGCATTACCCATGGTTCCACAGGTTTCAAAAGTGACTGTATCCCAATTTCCCACTGACTCATCTGCTCTAGTTCAGGCTTCACCAACTCACCATCTTTTCCCATCTCATTTTGCCAAATGAACCACACATATCTCAGCTCAATCCAAAGCTCTGTTTTCAGACTGATGAACACATTGATGAAGAGAATAAAGTACATATATGAAGCTACATGTGCAAATAGAAAAGAAGAGGTTGTGGTGAAATACTGCAGTCAGGCAGTAGTGGCACACACAATTAGCACTTTTGGAGGCAGAGATAGGAAGATCTCTGTGAGTTTGAGGCCAGTGTGATCTACAAAGCAAGTTCCAGGACAGCCAGGACTGTTACATAAAGAAACCAATGTCTAAGAAAAACAAAAGAAAAGAAAAGGAAAGCAAAAGGCTGTAGAGATGACTTTGTCCTTTGATATTCCAGACAGATTTTATTAAATATACAGTATATCACCAAAAAGTTGGTCTAAAAGAAGGTACCTGAGCTTTCTCGTATGCAATTTGCAGAATGTGGAGAAGTTTTAACAGTTGTGTGTATAAGCTGAATGGCTGGCATATCAGTTATGATTCAAGGTCCCTGAGGAAACAGTCAACCAAAAATATCTTCTGGAATAGCAGTCATGAAATCATAGAAAACACAGACAGAACTAAAGATAGACAACTTAAAGAATCTACTTTCCTCAGTCACCTTGAAGCACAGGATCCAAGACTTTTAGATTCGTATCATCAGCTGTGCAAGTTGAGACCTGTGTTGGGACCCTGAAATCCATGACTCAGCTCTGTGCTTTCCATGGATCCTTGGAGCTTGGGTTTCCTTTAGCTATACAAAAGGGCATTCAAAGTGTGGTAGTCTTGAACTATATGCCATTTAAACCTTTATGATCAGTTCTGTTATCATTTGGCAGACTCTCAGGAAGATCCAATGATAATGACTACTTCATAACTCAAGGGGAATTAGAGATCTAACGGCATGAATACAGGAAAGGTCCTCAGCCTCAGACAGTCTTGAATGCAGTGCGCTTTGGCTTATTTTGCTAACGCTATAATACAAAGCTAAAATACATTCTTTCAAAACAAGTAGATTCGGAACAAATAAGATGTAGAACTTCCCACTGTTGGAAGAGCTACAGACTCCAGGTCCTGGGAGGCAGTGGGAATTGAGGCAGCATTTGTGCCAAAGCTCTCTCAGGAAAAGAAGCAATACGGTACTATCAACGGATGAAGATGTGCTTAGACCTTGAATCTGGTAAGTAGTCTTAATGAGGCAATCACCAGCCATGTACTTGTTGATTCTGCTTGTTACCTTATTTAATTATTCATGATCTTGTTCTGAATATTTGCATGAGATACAGGATGCACTTAAAGTAAGAACACTAATGACTTCTTTTCTTTTCAGGTAGAAGAATCATCAAGTAAAAATATCATTTTTAAACTAATTCAAATGACATTTACTGAGATGTGTTAAAAAAAATAAAAAGATGTCTCTGAAGATAAAAAATGTTCACAAGTTAGGAGCAATCTGCTTTTGCTATTAGTGAGATTCTAGGGCCATTATAAAAAGCGGCCAAATTACAGCACCGATCAGAGAACATTTTTCTTCAGACAGACAGAAGAAAATAACCTCCATTTTCTTATGAGACAAATATCTTTCCTTCTTCATATCTGTTTGATCATGTATGTTGACTTGAAAAACAGCTGTATGAATTAATATGTCTTTCTACTCAAAAGTAATAAGGCTTTATCATGGGTAAAGGTTTAGAAAATGCTATGTAAATATATAATTGCTTACTCCTATGAAAGTCCAAAACAGTGCATTTTCCCTGCTGCATGACTAATAATTAGAAGAATTATGTTTATAATAAAAAAGAGATACTTGGAAATTTGTAATTAATCTTTGGTTTATATACAGAACTTACCCACACTTTAAAACCAAGGAGGATTATGACACTTGGCCAGGTGATCCCAGGCATTTCATACATCATTCAATTTTTTTTAAAAATCAAAGCAACATTTGGGACAGAAAAATGGCAGAAGTCCATCAGTAACAGTGATGTTTCAGAGACAGAGAAGACCAGGGACATAATAGGAACTTTGTCACTTCATTTCCTAGATATCACATTATCACTGCTCATGTTATTATAGATAATCTAAATCTTAGAGACACTCACTGTTGTTAGTTCTGCCCGTGAGAGCAAGTACACACTAACAAGGCCACACACTAGAGTTTATTTAAGGGAAGAGTCCCAGGTGGGTGAAGAAACAGAAGAGCAAGACAGAAGTCAGGGGACAGAGAAAAGCACCAGAGCATGTGCTCGCAGTCCCTTTTAAGGGAAGGGGCATGCACAGGTATGCCTCATGGGTCCAGGGAGGTGCTTCTGTATGCAGTGCCTGCTGCAGGGTTTACACAGCCACGCCCAGGGGTGTGCCTTTGTGCAAGGTGCATTCTATCTGAGCCAAGTAGGCTCAGCTACGCGGAATGCCAGGAATCCTTACAACTGTGTGTCAAATAGTAGCAAAAGGAACTGATGATTGTGAGCAGGATGCTGTTTGTACTAGCGCATAGTTGTAGACTATAATGAAAAGAGACAACACAATAGACGGAGTAGAGGACTGGAGTGTCTCATCTCCTGGTGACCAGGAAGCACTCCCATGCTAGCTAACACTCCCATGTATTCCAGCTGGTCCCTCAGAGGATGGTACAGTTGCCCACACTGACAGTGGGTCCTCCCTTAATTATTTCTGAAAGTACTAACATAGACATACTCTGATGTGCTTTACCAGCCTCATGGGAAGCATCATTTATCTATCTCCGCTTCATAATTCTGTTTATCTGATTAATTTAATGAGTCCCTTTAAGTTACAGTGTAACTGTGATAAAAGCACAGTTTTGATAGTGTAAGAGGTTGTGATTTTGACTTTAGGATACATTAAAACCAGTTGCCAAATACTCTTGATTTCCTAGGATTTAGTAAACAGGTCTATATCTGCTTTCGTGTAAAAGAATATTGAATTAATAAACATAATTTTTGAGCTTTGAAACTTGTTTCCATTTTGCTGAGCCAATAATAACAATTTGATAAAGTCTCATTTGCCCACAAACCATGTATATTTAAATTTATAGATTAGGAATAAAAAATGTGTAGAGGTTCAAATTTACAAAATGGTGGCTGCTGCCTACTCAGCTTAGTTTGTTTGTATCTTTGATGTTGTTGTGATTAATTCAAGAACTCTGGGTAAAATATTTAACATTTCAGTGTCATACTTTCCCTATGTGCATAAGGATTAGAACAGTTATGTGACAGTTTTTATTTTCCTCCAATTCTACAACTATAAATCAAGAGTAAAAATCACAAATAAATGTTCATTTTATCAGCTCAAAGTAATAGGGCTTTATAAAGTGACATTTTAAACATTTAAATTTTTAAGCAAAGGGCACATGTTAAACCATAAAACTTTTTATCATTCAATTATATTAAAAGGAAAAAAGTCCTGACAAGACTTCTAGTATATTCAAGCATATGCCATAAATGTTGGTACAGTCTGACTGACTCTGACTGACTGAACCGGCGTTCACTGTCTCAGTCACAGTGTAGATGGTTGGCTGGGACTTCACTAGTGCAGATGCATGCTGATGTAATCAACGAATAATATTTAAAATTGTCAGTGTGCATTAGGTCTTCAGGCACCCTCGGATTTCAGTGACCCAGTTACCTCCTAGGCGATGAGCCCTGTGACATCTTTACAAACTATGCCTTTATGCCTTCTGTCTTACATTTGGTAAGTGGTTTCAAAGCTTCATTCTGGTTCTAACAGGCCCTTGGATGCTGAAAGACACTAGAAAACAGCAAACAGCTGGGGAGGGCGTGCTGACAGAGCACTGACAGACTTGATGCAGAGACAGCAGCTATCCCACAGAATGTCCCCAGAAGGATGACTTCGCATGGATGCTTTCCTCATTACAGAGTGAAATTTCCCAAGATGCCTTTCTGCAGGAGTTTCATCTTTTGCAGCCCAGGAGCCCGGCCCCTCCTTCCTTAACAGCCTTCCCGGGAACCTATCAGTTGTCTGGCTTCCCCGTTTCCAGTTCTCACTTTCTGTCTTTGCTTCCTTCTGAAGTGACTGCAAAACAGGGATAAAAGATTCTGTGTCCTCACTTTTTCATTAGTTATTTATTTTCCTCTGCTCTGGGGAAGAAGTTTGTGGAAAATGTGAGAGCAATTCACACATCAATGTTTCAGAGCCTATGTCTAAATGGGGCTGCTAGGAAAGCATCTTTCCGTAGGCGCTAATTAAAAAGCAGTAAGTTCACTTTGCTGGTGTCCTTATTTCCAGCTACTCCCTCCCCCAGACACACGATTCTTCACTCTAATTTGAACATTATGCCTCTCTGTCCAAAAAACCCAGAACCAAAACAAATAAACAAAACTCACTAAAGGGAGGAAGAGTATAACATTAATGAGCAATTCAGAAGAGGTATCTATATTTCTTCAATAAAACCAGCTGCATTCCTGGAAAATGCCACAAGGGGAGCATGTCACCCACCTCTCAACAGGTTAGCAGGTGCTTGTCACAACAGACTATTGGAAATGATGACAAACTAGCTTGGCCTCCACCTCCACAGTTATTATGGAGCCATTTTAGATACTGGTCATAATCAGTACGGAGATGATTTTAGTGGCACTACACTGATCATATTCAGGGCCACCAAGCAACAGCAAAAACATAGATGCTGTACAAAGGCTGCAGGTGCTTTAGATAAAACCACCTGAGTAATAAGAAATAAGGGTCCAATGTAATAGAAACCAGAGTGATTGGCATGGGCTTCATTTAAATCAGGATTTATCAGGAAGTTACTATTTACTATTCAATATATTTTAGTGGGAAGGTAAATAGAAACAGACATGGTAGGGTGGCAATAAGGGCACACACAAGTAACATTATTAATTCATCAATCCAACTCATAAATTATCAAACATTCACTTTGAAAGAGTGTCTGTTGTATTTAGAAGAACTCAAAGATGTATTAAAGATGACTCCCACAAGAGTTTCTAGGGGCTGTAACCCATGGCATATGAACAGTGACACTGTTTAATAAAGAGAAGTGCCATGAAACCAGCTGAGGCATATTCACACATTCTGTGAGAATTATGTGATATTGTGAACCAGCCATATGTATGAGGAAATTGGAGCTAGGGGAGTGGTGAACCAGGCTAAGATTTATCAAGCCACTTGCAATTGTCAGAGCACAATGCCCTGGGGGACAGAAGTCCAGTGGGAAAACTTCCTTGCTGGGCTAACTCAAACTAGCTGTTCTTAATAGAGGCTACAGTCTACAGTCAGGCTTATGGAGGGCATTGCAGAAGTTGTGGGCTACCAGCATGGTTGACTTTCTGCTTTTCTTACATCTCTGCAAAAACCTCTCCTGTACTTCAGATTCTGGTCCAAAGCTCAGGGAAGTACATTCTGCTGAGGGCTGGGGACCCAATGGAGGAAGTGCCAACAGCAATGTGAGAGATGAGAGGAGCAACTGTTCCTGCCCTGCCCAATTCCCATGGTAACGGGACCCCTGTAAAAACAGACGCTTGGTCCTTGAAGTCTCAGCAGAAAGTTAGCATTGTGCCAGCTTTCCCAAATACCCTGTCCCCCACCTCCATGTACTGTTCCCATTATCAAAATGTATAAATTTGCAATTCTGGCTGTTACATGACTCTTCTTTTCTTCCTGTCATTGCTTGTATGGTGTGTGTCTTGTTCACAACATGAGTCCCAGGAGGACAGCAATTCACTGTCTGGTAGTGAAACAAAGAATACTCAATAAGCATCTGTTGAATCACTACTGAGAATGATGATGAAGATGGTGAGGATGATGGCTTGCTATTACTTAGCTCTTTTTGCTAGTGGTTTATGTATGCTAATATAGTAGCTTTCTTACTTCTTGTAGCTCTAGGAAACTCAGCTTACACATACATACCATCATCTTCCCCCAAGGGAAAGGACGTGGAAGCAGAGAGAAGCCAGTAAACTGAGCCATGGGCACGCTAATATTTTGTAAAGTTCCGAGAGCCCCAGCAGATAATCTCTGCAGTAAGTTCTGAATATACACTGGATTTAGCTTGTGAATCTCCCTAAACATTTTATCTTTGTCTTGTATAAATATCTAAAAGCTCTTCATCTTGCTTTTTACACAGGGTCTCTCATTTTTACTTCAGACTTACTGATCAGGCTAGGTTGACTGGCCAGAAAATCCCAGTGATCATGATCAGCATGTCTCTTGTCTCCTCAGCACTGAGATTACAAATATAGCCTCTACGCTAATTTTTACATGAGTCTAAAGAATCAAACTGAGGTCCTCCTGCTTGTATGGAAAGCAGTTCAGTACCTAAGATGTCTCCCCAGTCTCCATTCCATTTTTACAGGGTCTCATTTAGTCCAGCTGGCCTCGAACTCACTCTGCAGCTGAGGATAACCTTGACCTTAGTCTCCTGCTTCTATTTCCAAAGTGCTAGGGGATTCTGTGTGTGTGTGTGTGTGTGTGTGTGTGTGTGTGTCCATGCCTAGGTTATCTAGGTCTTCCTGAATGCTAGGCAAGTATTGTGCCAACTGAGTCACACCCCCAGTTCTGGTCTAATCCTTCTTTCCCAAACTGACAGGTTTCTGTATTTAGAAAGTACTCATTTGTTTTCAGATGCAGAAATACTCAAAGCCCAATGAGGTGGAAGCAGGGCAGGAAGGCATGCTTTAGGTATCATCTGTATGGAAGGTAACTGTAAAGAGCATAAAATGGAAGTCCTTTGGACAAGTTAGGCTAAGCCTGAGTGACATCATTTAATGTGTGCAGTGACATAGATAGAAGTGTGTAAGTGTGATTAGGAAGTTAGGGTGGAGCAGAGATAAGCAGAGGACACCCCCTGAACACTCCACCCGGTTACACCCTGACTATCAGGAGTAACAGAGTGAAAGGTAGAGATAGATAGGGTGAGAGGATTACCTCACCTAGTTACTAGGGTGAGGGCACCTACTAACCGTATAGTATATAAAGTGAAAGCAGACCCAAAGCTACCGAGCTTGACCCGAGCTTTACGACTCATCTCTGGAGGCGAACACTCGGAGACTCCAGAGTAACAGAAGTGAAGGTGTTCTATCTGATCCTCAGAGGCGAACACTCGGAGACTCTGAGGTAAAAGAGGAGACTTCGTGGTCAAGACTCCCTCTGATCTTGGTCGAGACTCTCAAGACGCTGAAGGACCAGATCCCATATCCTAGGCACGAGGAGGAACAAGGTTCCGAGCGATTGCTGCCCGAACCAGCGACTGAGACCCGGCTGCATCTCCTCGATGGGTGCGGACTGACAGGGCGCGGACACGATCGGTGGACAGGTCGTATGATTG
The DNA here is from genome assembly GCA_004025045.1 of Sigmodon hispidus. Taxonomy (NCBI): domain Eukaryota; kingdom Metazoa; phylum Chordata; class Mammalia; order Rodentia; family Cricetidae; genus Sigmodon; species Sigmodon hispidus. The sequence continues at coordinate 197,965 of PVIH01000744.1, forward strand.
TATTAGTATATGATTAATGTGTTTGATGTGGATTGTGTATTCTGAATATTATATGCATCAATAAAAGGTTATTAAACCGCCATTGAGTGTCTGAGTCTTGTTGTCCATTGTCTCTGACTGACCACCGGAGAGTACCCGGGATGTGCTCTCGACAGTAACCCACAGTCTTCACTGGCAACGTCAAGGACTTGGCTGGACTTTAGCCCTCAGCACAGTTGTCAGATCTGAAGAGTAGGAGAGAAGGACCTTCTGGGAATACAGATCTCAGTCTTCCCAGAACTGGAATAGAGTCTAACTGGGGGTACCACAGGGACCAGGATAATAAAGCTCCTTGGGAGCTGCAAGAAGAGGGTAAAAGATGGGGGAGCAGACTTAGGCCTTCTCTTTTCTACTTCTCTCTGCCTTCTGTTCCCCTTTCATTCTCACCAGACTTAGTTCTGATGGGCCACTGCTCAGCCTCCTACGCCCTGGGCCATGGGTTTGTTTGATTACTTCTTACCTCTTGGATTAGTTACTTTCTATTCTTGTGATAAAACACATTGACCAAGGCAACTACTAGTAGGAAGTGTTTATTTGGGCTTATAACTCCAGGAGAGAGAGAGAGAGAGAGAGAGAGAGAGAGAGAGAGAGAGAGAGAGAGAGAGAGAGAGAGAATATACCAGCAGTGGTGGTGAGGCTTTTTATTCTCAAAGCCCATCTTCCCAGTACTCCAACAAGGTGACAGCTCCTAAATCTACCTAAACAACACCAAGACCAAGTGTTTAAATAAGAGATTAGAAAATTCAACTCACAGTCAGTACTCTGACCCTATTTCAGGCATTGTCCCAAACTCACAATGCCACTTTTCTGGGCCTGTCACTGTGAAAATGTCCCTATCCCATCAGCCCTACAACTGGCAACAGCATTGGCATCTGGGAGAAGGTCTGAAGATCAGAAGCCTTTAATGCTTAGTGACATATGACCTATTAAATTTAACCAAAGACTTGAAAGGCAAATGAAGCCATCCCAGTGCTGACATCTCATGTCAGGGGTCAACAGACAGTCCTTGGCATTTTGAGGTATCTATTGTGATGTAGCAATTTGGTTTGGGTTTTTAAAATAAAAGACAATCTGCTTAAATTGTTCTGACATGGCCCCAGGGAGAGCCTGGCCTACAAACACTGTTTCTTTGTTGTCAAGCAGTGAATGGGTAAGATGCTTCCATTTCCTCTGCCTCATCCTCCTCTTGCTGGAAACAGGAGGTAAGGAATGAGGTTGTGAACCCTCTAGGGGATGAATTCCTTGGGTTCATGGTCTGGTTCTTTCTAATTGCAAGTCTGGACAGTTTATCTTCCTTGTCTGTAAAACGGAAATACATGGTCCTTTACACGGTCACAGAGAGGAATGACTGAGAGAATGTGCTCAGGGTGGCTGGACAGAGTAAATGCTCAGTTTGTGTTAGCTATTTTCATCATTGCCATGGGATAGACTCCAAACACTGGGTGCTTGGGAAGGAGATGTGACTATAGATTTTTGTGTCTATTTTCAAGTATAACCATACATCCTGAATCTTTAAGATTCAGAGTCAGTATATGGGGAAGAGAGCAGTAAAATTAAAATGTAACAAGCAATCATTGGACAAATAAATTATGCTCACTGTTACAGTTTCTATGTGGTTTAAAAGTAAATTGCTCAGGTGATGTGGTTTTAAAATATACTGGAGAAAGGTGATAGGCTATATAAGTAACAATTTTCTTCCAGGACAAACAAGTATAAAGAACCTGTATTTTCACAAATACTAGGAAGGGTTCTTGGACACTTATTCCTTTTCCATAAGCAAACAGAAATTAAATAATATTTACTACTCTATTGAAAGCCAGTCAGCTGAATCCTCCACGGCTTGTCCTTCCCTGTCCCCACAGTCCGTGTGTAAGTGTCTTACCCTTGGTTCTAAGTGCACACAGAAATAGACTTCATATTCTATTTCATTTAAGCTGTGTCTTTCTTTCTAGATGCTGCCATGGGGTTAAATATAGGTCTCCCAGTAACAGAAAAGCTAGGCAGTTTAAAGGCATCCTGGGGACTTAGGTCAGTAGGCTTTAGCTCACCCTTTATCCAGATGACTGTCAATGCTGGCTTCACAGCAGACTAGCCCATGTATAGATCTTTCTTCGAGGCTCCTTTCTTACTCTTCATGCCTGGTCAGGAATTCACCCCTTGATTTTTGTCCTTGTTTATTTCACACACAGATGCTATTCACAGGAAATTCATCCCTATCCATTGTACTTTACAAATGGATCTTCTACACAGAAAACTCTAGATCTCCTGTATGAATGTAGAAGTCACCCTAGTACAATAGTGTCCTACAAGTCTAGCCCACACAAGCTGTTTCAGGGGTCACAGAGCAGAAAGACCAGGCTAAATTAAAATGCTTAGATCATACAACTTTAAATTTGATTTAAAAACATAGTTGGAGAGACAAGACAAAGAAGATGAGAGAAGTAGATGTATTTGGGAGAGGATATAAGCAAGAAGGAGAGGCCATACTCTCTAAATCCTTAACCACTCCATGGCTCATGGCGCTCTCTCTTTGTAGGTGTGTGTCTATGTCTTTTTCTCTATCTCTATGTTTCTTTCTCTGTGTATGTGTGTCTATGACTCTGTATCTATGTCTCTGTTCTGTCTCTGTCTCTCTTAGGCACACAGACTATCCTGATGATAACAGTTTATGAGGACAAGAAGAGAGATTCATATACCAGAGAGTGTCCAGCAAGGCTTGCTGGAACCACAGTACACATTTACACTCAGGGAAAAGTCATAGGAACAAGGTCTACTAGATCACAACTTCAGCTTAAACTGTCTCCCAATGAACATGGAATGCTGGTTTTGTGGACAGTGTATGCACAGTTCCAGAAGGCACATCAGCAGCAGGTGATTATATTAGCTTTTCCTGATCATAGTGTGCTGATACATAGTTGTTGTTTCCTTAACAACCCATGAGATCACAGGTTATTAGGAGTCATGTGTCTTATGGATATTAGGAAGTTCCTGGTTCTTCCATCTTCCTCCACATACAGACTATGCACATGCTCCATTTGCTAGATATATGCTGCTTACTAGTAAAGACCTGCTTATTTTTAATAAGGCTTTTGCCAGGTATTTATTTAAAACACTTCAAAGTGGTTTGTCTGTATTTTACAAACTATACACATGTTTATATAATAGGGACCATAACAATACTTCTCTGTTTTTAAAAAAGTTTTTTTTTTTTATTAATATTATTTTCTGGCAGCAATTGGGTTTAACAGAGATGTTTTAACCTAGACTTGTGCATCATAGGTTTTTGTTTTGTTTTGTTTTTGTTTGTTTTTTTTTTTAAAGAGGATCTCAGAAAGACCAACTGCATGGCTGTGGGTTTTTAAGAAAGGATCTCACACCCAAATGTGGACATGTGATTCTAAAGGAAGAGCAGCCACAATTCAGTCATCTCACTGGTGCTAGGGATTGAGCATCACAGAAACCAAATGCCTCTTTCATAAAGAAATACTCCATGGGAATATTGAGATTCTAAAATATCCCAGAGATAATGGGGAAATAGTGCAGCAATAACCACAGCAAAGTGACACCTGAAGAAGAATGACATCTTCACTAATGCCACTGTGGTAGTCATAACTGCCACACACGGCCATGCTATTGAGTGAACCATTTAAGGTCCTTATCTTAGAAGTAAAGCTGAAAACTATAGCTGCTGCACAAGTGCTCCTAGATGGACTAAGAATTAGGAGAGAAGAATCTAGTCCAATGGGAGATGACATAAAGCAGAGCAATTTACAAAAGCTGCCTGACTAAGGATACATGCCCCAAATTTTCAGTATTTCATGACTTCCCTATTTAATTCCTAACAGCCCCATGGCATTAAAATCATGTAAATGCTAGTGACTTGAAATCTATTTTGATATATACCAGCAACAGTGGCAGGCTGGAAATCTACCAGACTCCTAAAAGTAAAGTGTTTATAATAGTGTGTGTTCATAGCATCTATTGATCTACACATAGTTTCCACAGGGCCTTTTAATCTTGGTAAAATATATATTTACTAAGTGTCTTGGGCAAAATGGTTACTTAATAGTAAAACTGCACATCTTTGGGCCATCTTTGCATTTCTTTTTTCCATCACATCTTATTCTAAGTCCTTCAGCATACCCCAATGACCCTAACCCTAACCCTAACCTTATGTTAAGACAACCACCCATCAGTCTCTTCTCTGCATCCACCTCATAACCTTCACACTACTAACTGTCATGAATTATGTATATTTTCATATCCTTCTAGTAGTTTTCCCAAAGAGTATATTATTTTCCATCCCATAAAGTAATTTAAAAGTCATAGGGACAGGTACATTGTTTTATTCTCTCTTTGTTATCATCTTTATACCTTGAGTGCTTAGAAAACTGCTTATCACACATAATAACAACTGCTTTGTGGGCATGTACAGAGTGAATTTGGGGTGTAATTATACAAGTTGTTGTAAATTGCCAAGGCAAAGATCTAGCAACCACAGACATAAGCAAACCAAGAATATAGTCTCCTCACATGTAGTTGTAGAAAACACATTTGTGATAGTATTGCCATAGGCTCAGTACTGGTGGATTTATATATCTTGGCACTGTTTGTCCATTTCTATAGTTCAGTATACCAGTAACCTGAGACCTGCAGAGCTTCATGGGAACTGTATGTGGTGCTTAAGGTCATCAGTTGGTGTAGAGTGGATGTGGAAATTTGGGAGTTGGGGACACTGGTATCTGTGATAAACTGCTGCAAGCACATTGCTTGGCCCCTGACTCTGTGACAACCAGGAAAGAATTGAAAAAGGGCACCACACATGACTCTGGTCATACAGCATGTCCAATAGCTTAGGGCATATGACTAAGCCTCTGAGCACTGTAAAACTTTGAGTTACTCCCTGTATTATTGGGGGAGTGCAGATCTGGGTGAGTAACATGAAAGTCTAAGCCATAGCATAAATGTCACTGCAAGACAAGAAAGAAGCATGGCCAAGCAAGTCAGGTGAGGGTGGGCTAGTTTCTTCATGTAAAAAGATATTCCTTGGTCATTGTTTTCAGTCTAGAACTGTGTTTTTGTATATGATTCTAATTGTACATTGCAGGGAACCCACAAATAAACTTTGGAATATATTAGACTTTACTTTGAATGCTTGTTTGGTATATTGAAGGAAAAAAATGTTTGGTAAATTGTAAAATCATAAGAAGACTAATAGAAGAAAGAAATGTAAGGCATATATATTTATATAAGATATATTTTTAGATATAGTATATTTCATGTATGATATTTTTCACATATATATGTATGAAATATCTGACTAAATGATGTTCTAAATACAACGAACTAAAAAAATGGATACCTGACAGATGTAGAATCTAGAGGTTGGTGAGATTTCAGCAACTCAAACAGAAAAAGGTAGAGGGACTTGGCTATATTAAATGTGTGTGTTTGATAATCGATGCCATTAAAACAACAGAACATGGAACCCTACAGACTCGGAAACACACATGCAACTCCCATAGTAGATACTGGTCACTATCAGCTATCCAAGTTTAATAAACCAATAAAATAAAATTAGAATTATGAGTAGTTCATTCATATCTTGGTAAATTAGAAAACATTTCTTCCATGTATTGAAAACAAAATGAACAATATTCGTCCTCTGAAACACTACTTTGCCTCTATATTAAAATACAAAATAGCACAACTTTCAACCTACCTGAAGTACAAGAACAGATATTGGGTGTTATTTGTAGGGAATCGGGTTCCACAGTTAGGAATTAAGCACACATGTCATACAGTAAAGGCATAGATGTAAGGACATGCATACACAATAAATACATGCACTCAATACACCTTTATCTATGAAGTAGTCTTTGTTGTCATACAAGACTTTGTTTTTACCCAGTGCTAAGCGGAGGTGGAGGGGAGAAAAATGGCCTACCTTCTCAGATAACTTTGCTGGTGTCAGGAAAGCACCCAAAAACCCACAAACCCACAAAAGATACCAAACAATAGTAGAGGGGGTGCCTAAACAGGACTTCCCCTATAATCAAATAAATGACCACCCTAATTGTCATTATAGAACCTTCATCCAGCAACAGATGGAGGCAGACTCAGAGATTCCCTGGCTAAGCACCAGGTTAAGCTCCTGTTCCAGCTGAAGAGACAGAGGAGAGAGATTATGTGAGCAAAAAATCAAAATCAGAGGGAGAAGGCCCACAGAGATGGCTGACCTGAGATATTGGGAACTCACTGACTCTGAAACAATAGTTGAGGAACCTTCAATGGAAAGGAACTAAACCCTCCAAATATAGATGACAGTCAAACAGCATGGGTAGTTTGTGGACCCTCTTGGAGTAGGATCAGTATTGCTGGTGCATGAACTGGCTATTGTAGGGAACTGGCCATTCCCTACAGAGGAACACCTAACTCAGCCTTGATACTCGGGGGAGAGACTCAAACCTACCTCAGCTGGATATGCCAGGCCAAACTGACTCATCTTGGGATCTCTTGCTCTCCCTAGGGATTGAATGAGGGAATGGGGCAGTGATGAGACTGAGGGAAGACTGGGAGGGACTGGGAGGAGGGGAGAGAGGGAACAGTAGTGGGTATGGGAAAAAAAACTTTTAAAAAATTAAAGATTAAAAAAAGACATAAAAAATAAAAATGACAATGAACCAGCTCTGAAAAATAAAGAGATCTTTGATCTAATTAAGCAAAACTGAGAGGTAGGGCCACTCTGTGCCTTCCAACTCTGCCAAAAACACACAGAAGACAGAAGTTTGCATATATATTTAACAATGGAAACAAATTACAGAGAATTCTTTTTATTGGGACATTTGAATTTCAGTGGCAGCTGCTAGATTAAAATCCGAGGTGCCATGCACTGCGCTGCAGAGAGTCTCATACTGGCACTGAGATCCCAGACCATTACAACTGTCTGAGTCTTTGAGTGTCATTCATTTCTCTTTGACTATGGCCAGCCTGAGGAATGAGAACACTAGATGGCATGCCTCTGAGCTCTGAATCAAATGCCAGCAAGCACCAGGAAACCCCATAATGATACTAAGCAGCTCTTATTTGCCCCTCTATGCCCAAGAGGAATTCTCTAACATTAGAAACATGGCTCAATGTACTCAATCAAGCAGATGAAAAGTTTCTGCCAGGCCACTGGTCAGGACTCATAGAAATATGAGTTGCTACATCACATAGGCCCCTGGGAAAATCATAAGGCCCAGTTATTCCACATGGTTATCAGTAAGCTGTTCACTGAGGGCTCTCAGAACGTAGCTGCCAAGGATATGAACAAAAAAAAAATGTGAATTCTATTCCTGCTAAAGAAACTTTCCCTTGGGAGTCTTTCTGACCTCACTTGTGGGAGAGAATTTCAGTCCACTGATTTATCAAGGGAGCTGTGGGTTTGCACTTACCTTCTGGTCAACCTTGAATGAGGAAATTTGAGTTCGGTAGGCAAACCATGACTTGTGTTGATGGTTCCTGGTGACAGGATCTTTCTGGAAGTCTGGAGGCAAGTTACTAACCCTCAAGTTTTCACTGTCAACCTACCTGCTAAATGGCCACATAGAATATTCATAATCAGCAGAATATTCCATGTTCTCCCAAAATGATACAGGTGGACTGTATATCTTATGGGAGCCTTTTATTCTGTCACTGGGAATAAGCAAAGACTCAGTTTTTGCTTCTACTTGTTTTTCTTGCTTATCTAGAGTACTTAGCCAGAGGAGGGCCTTACTTCTCAATTATTGATTCCATGGAGCAGCATTATCTCTTCTTCATCCTCATTGCTTTGTGTTAAGTGCCTGATACCCAGCGGATAGCATCACATTCCATTTGAACCTAATGGCCAGATTTCCACTGGCCAGATTTTGTGTTCCTATCTAAGACATATTTCCAGTGTATCTGGGCCCAGCAGGTAGGCTCCAGGCCTCTCTCTGGATTCTGGGCTGCATTTTAGAACCTGACTCTCTGACTCAGGGCCTCCTGGTAGTTGCTGTCTTCCATTGAGTCACTGGCTTAAACACAGTGGGCTTGAAGCTAGTTCCCATCGCTGTGGGGACACTTGAAAAGTCATCTTTCTAGACAGAATTATTCTATGTGATAGGCATCTGAGAAGGGTGACATTGCAGGTTGTGGAGAACTGAATAAAAGAGTCCAATACAGAAGGGCTAGAGCTCTGTCTAGAAGATGGTTACATAAGGTACTAAGTAAATAAAAGGATTATTAGACTGTAAGTTAAAGGTCCCTGTCCAATGCTATAAATCAAACAGGAATAGCAATCAGTCACAGGTGGGCCATTTTGCTCATCACTAAGGTTGGCATTGGCCCTTACAGGGTTTGAGTGCTCTCTTTATCACACAGCATTATGATCCTATAAACAGAACTGAAGCAGCAAAATTGATGTTGTCAAACCAAATTAATATACTTCACTTTGCCTGTTAAATGATGTCTTCTTGTTCTCCACTTTTAGTTTAGACCACTGTGCATATCTTACGGCTGCAATTAAGGTATGTGGTGATCCAGGAAGGAACAAGGCTAGTCTAGGCTACAGTAACCTTGCTCACTCATGCACAGAGCTAACTGCAGAGTCCTACTGGGTTACTGAGAAGTGACTTAAGAGACTGGCCTATTTCCATTTGAATTTGTCTTTTTTGGTTTTTTTTTTTGGTTTTTTTTTCTTTTTGTCAAGATACTTTTTGGTGAGGAAGTAGTGTTTCTCTTGTCACTGTGGTGAATGTATGTGTGTGAGTTTAGCAAAGTTTAACTCCTAGAAATAGACAGTAGGTGACATAATATGGGCAAGGATTTGCTCGTGTGGCATTCCTTCCACAGTTGTGTTTGAAGAGATTTCTTCTTGCTGTGGCTTATGTGAATCTGGAGCTGTATTGAGAAAGTGACAGTGATACAGAGTTGGTCAGTATAATCAGCAAGTCATTTCTAAGTGTCTAAAGCTTTGAGAAGCCTCTGAATTATGACTACTTAATTGCTTATAATGCAGACCTGGAGTGAAGGCCACCAAACAAGAGTAGTGAGCCAGACAAACTGGAGCCTTGCTCACCCTGTGAACATTGCATGGCCACAGAGCTGTACCTCCCCTTCTGTTCCCAAAGTTGAATGGATGCTGCAGGACCTTTTCATTTTCTGTCAACTGGTTTTCAAAACTTTAACATGGGGCACTAGCTCAACTGCCATTCCCAGAGTAATGAATTCTAGAAATTTTGGAATTAGCACTACTGGGTGAGTAAGCCAGCATAATAGTAGCCTGGAGCATTAGTTTCCCCTCCCTTCCTCTCACTATGAGACAGTTCACTGATTTGTCTCTCACACACATTAGCTACAGTCACAGGGCATGCGCAGTGGCCTAAACCAAAAACGGAGATCAAAGAGGATGTCAGCTAAAAGGCAAAGTGAAGTATAGTAAGTCTAGGTGACAACATACAGGTCTCATCGGGAGGTCCAAATATGTTTAAGCAAGAAACTCTTCAACACTTAAAACTTGTTTCTTTATACCTTGCTTGATAGAAAGAACAAAGGTCCATCTCTAACAACACATCTCAGTGAAGATTTGAGTGGAGCTGAGGAAGCAGCTGAAGGGAAAGACCGAGAACGTTTAATACCAGGAGGAGAAGACATTCTTAACCCAGGTGAAGCCACAAACGTTTGCATGTTTGCTAGAGGCAGGGCATGATTTGTTTTTGAGCTTTGAAACAATTGCAGCAAAGGAAGACATGGGATTAAGAACAGAAGTCACAGAAACCACTCTCCTGTATTATTGCTATTTCTAATACCAAGGAGTATTTCTTTCTTTGTCAAATGCAAGCAAACAGATTCTGGATGTTTAGCATACTTAGGTGAGGTGGGGGGAACAGAATGGTCACACCAGCTGCAAGCCTCTCACAGGCTCTAGCAGGATATTGGATTTTCACACACAGTGGAGTTTAAACGCTTCTTGAATATAATGGGGTGGAGGAAGTTAGGCAGAAAATGAAGAAAGGAAGGGATAAAGAAACAAACAGAAATAGGCTCATGCTTGGGCCAGTGCTGAGAGTACGTTATGAACAAATCTAAGAGTTCAGCCTGGTCCTTCTAAGGTTCACAATAACAGTGGATATTATAGCTTAGGAGGAAAGAGAAGGGAGTGACCATCTCTCGATACTGGGCCATGAGCAGATGACCTTAGTGGTTTGTTACTCATTCTCACATCATTCACCTTGCCTTGGTATCCCTGTGTAAGAGAAGTGCACAGGGACACTGAGCTCAGAGGTGGGAGAGAAGCAAAAGGGATGGAACTGAACACCCTCATCTTCAAGGTGTGAAGAGACCCAAGATGTTAAAGGTCTTACATAAGCCCACACATCTAGGCAGAGATCTTGGTTATGTTGTTATTTTTGATTTTGGTCATGAGTCAGCTGTGGGACATCTATTCTAAAATATGACAAATGACCACACTAGGCTAATCTCCTAGCCTGCCAACATGTATTCAGTCTTACTGATAAAGAAAGCAAAGGAAGGAATTCTATACAAAATATGTCATCATTACATATTTTCTTTCCATCCACTAGTTTCCATCCTGCATGCATCAGGAAAGCTTAGAGTTGCTGTTCCTTGCTGCATTTGTGATATGGTAATCCTGGGTAAATGTTGCAAATCCACTAAACTGAAGACTTTAGAGATGGAAGCTGCTTAGAGTTCAGGTATTAGATGTAAAATCATAGTTGATCTGCTACAGTAAGAGCTGGGTAACTGCTGCAGGAGTGTTGCATTCAGAGATATCACCCAGCCACAACTTAACAAACAGAATAGAAACACTGTTTTCCACCCAGCAAGGGCTCAGCTGGAGGGAGTGGTGTTTGCTCTAGCTTCAGTGGCACTGAAGCCTCTCTCCAAGAATGAAGGGGCTTTCAAGGAGCATGAAAGGATTTCCTTTCCTCACTGAAATGCATAGTTAAATGTTAGAGGGCTGTATATTGGGCTATTGGCTGTTTTGTATCTCAACTTGAACATCAAGAGTCAATATTTCCAGATTTAAACACCATTGTGTACAAGGAGGCTACGGATCTCATGTTCCCTTCTTTTATAGAAGAAATCAACATTCACATTGACAGGAAAATGGAACACTGAGAAAATCAACAACTTTCTACAACAGGAATCCCAAATCACCTGCTGCCTTTGTGTTTGTTATTTTGGAATCTGGTAAGCCATGGAAAGGTATCACCAGATGCTTCCTAGACCTTAAAGACACTGATATGCCAAAGCTGAGCAACTACCACACCCCAGTGAATACCTTTGTGTCAGCTGTAGGCCCAGTAGAGCAGTTATTTGCACTGTGTCTGGGAGATGCTCACGTATGGCTCATCCCTGTTTCTGCATCTGTCCATCACAGTCTTTGCCTGAACAGGCCATGAGCCACAGGGGGAGGGAGGGTCTGGAGGGTCATGGGTCTATGAGGAGCCTCAGAGGATGTCCACATGTCTTCTCATGCCTGGAGGAAACGTCCTAGCACTCTCCTCCTAGGAGCCCAGGGAAGCTGGCCAGTGAAGGATTCTTGGTACTTGGATGCTATTTGTTCTCAGATGTGATGAGTCCCCAACTCTATTAGAAACCATTGTGGAGAGATGTGCTTAGTTTTTCATACATGGAATCACATGGAAGTTAGAGCTTATGCCGTGGTGAACTGCAATAATCATTTCTAAAGAAAACTTCAACAATTTTAACTCAAAATGTATTTGTATTACTGTATCATTTGAAATATTCAAAAACTGAAAACCCTCTTTCACCTATGTTCAAAACCTATTACCATCTGGGTCATTTTTTTTTCAATTTCTTCAACCCATTTGACAAACTAATATGAGTGGGTTTTTGCCAATTTGAAGAAAGAAATATTAATGAAAACATTTCTATAATTTTAAGAGCATTGGATTGATATACATCTGCTTTCTCCACAAAAAAAGCTCTTTCTGTAATCATGAGCTCTCAAGAGGATGACGTTTGATGTCTACATACACAGCAATGCACTTGGCTTTTAAAAGCTGAGAAGCACCAAGTGTTCACTCACCAAAGGGCTCTGACAGCCTGGGAAGGTGGTCCTCATTCAAATGCAAAACCGAGGGGAGGGGCGGGTAGAGAGCCAATAAGATCCTATGGATAATGGCAGACTTCTGCCTCAAACTCAGACTGCAGCCAGAGTGACCTGGCATAGTTCCTAAGGGTTTAGAAGCTCTTCATTCGCCAGCATTTTAATGTTGTGAAGCTCAACCTGGGATAGTGCAATCATCTGTCAATAACCTTGGTTATGGTGCCAGGCCCTATCGATGCTGACTGGGTGGCCAAAGCAATGCCTCATTTAGAGCCATTGAACTCATTAGCCATCAACCTTTGCTAAGGTCACACTCACTCTACCACATGCTTCCTATCTCCAGTACCCACCATACCCTTCATTTTGCAGTGGCCAAGCATTTTTCTTTTCCTATTATCTGTTCTTCTTAGTGTTAGTAAAATATAGTTAGGATTAATAAAAAAGAGATAGGTCTACCTAATAGATAAAACCAGTATTTTATAATCTAGTGATACCCAACAGGGTTTGCCATGATGCTGGACACGCTGTTCCTGGGACATAATTAACATACTAAGCTACAGCTGCAAGGAGTCCCTGGAACCTCTGAGCTGTGGCTACCATGACTGGGGAACGGGAAGTCTCTTTTTCTTTAGTTTTAACTGATTAAAATCTTAGGGCCATATGTGGTTGGTGGTTGCCATCCTGGGCAGCTCAGCTGTACTGTACATCAAGTTGTACTAATCAATGTATGTGCCTAAGACCACTCTACCTTTTAATCAGTCAAATGAAACATTTAACAACAAAGTGGATGGATGAAAACATTAACCTCCTCAGGTAAAGTGATGGGGAAACTAGCTGCATCTCATCCCATGCCCAGGCTTCTAGAATCCTTTGGGTCCAGCTTGCCCCACTTTTCTGCGCTCACTTCCATCCTGATCCCCACAGTTTCTTGTGTGCTGAGAAGATCCATAGCTCATGTGTTTGAAGTGGAATTGGTGGCACTGAGCAGGGCTTATCTCTAAATCCTTGAGGAACTTGAAGGACATAGTTTCCCCCATTTTCTAATGGAACCTGTTTCTGTCTCCAAAATGAAGCATCTATTTTAAAGCTCTTACACATAAATTTATAATTATAACAAAACACCAGTGCCTATCTAGGTGGCCTCTCCCTTACTAGCCTTAATATAACCTCATTTAATAAAGTTGAAATTGTTATTATTGGGAAGTTGGTATTGAGCTCTCCTTCAGAACACATAAATTGGCATTTCTCCCAATTTGTGACATTGAACTAGTATATATTTCACCTGAAATACATTTTTACTGTTATGAATTTTTTCTGAGCTCATCCAAAATTTCCAGGGTCAATATAATACACAGTAATTTGAAAACAAGTGCTTACTAAATTTTGAGTTGTACTGGATAACTTTAAAATGTCTTCCAGTAAATAACACATTGGAATTAAATATAGAACCCAATATCAAGACCAATTCGTCTTCCATCACTTCCACAAAATTACAATTTTTTAGATAAAAGAAATAAAACTTCATGGCTGAACATATTGTTGTGAATTAAACTTCCAAATCACTAATAAAACTTATTTTTTTGCCTAAGAAAATAATAGAAAGAGCTAGCACCCAAATTAGGACAGTCTGGTTCCAGTACTTTCCAGGTCCTTCAGGATAAGAAAGCTAAAAGGCTCCCCCCTCCAGCAAAGACTATTGCATATAACTTAGTCTAAAGGACAGCAGCTGTATGAAATCAGGGGTCCACCATTTCAGCTCATTCTCAGCTTTTATTACCTCTGTACTCTGAGATGGAATTCAACAGATGGTTGGAACAACTATAACATGACATTAAGCAAAGAACATGTCAGGGCATCTATGGCCCCAGAAAAGATAGAAGCTCAAAACATAAATCAAATAAAACAGAAGAACATCTTAGAAAAAAAGAATGGCAGTGATCCTGTACATTAAAACATTCTAAGTGCCTCAGGGAGGCTAGGAAGGATGCAGTGCTGAAGATAATGATGCCCCTCTAGCAGCCTTTGCTCTGTCTGAGAACCTCATATAATTTTCTCAGATAATCTAATGGCCACTGAGATGCCTATCTTTCCAAATTCACATGATTAGCATATCAATAAAGATATTAAAAATGAAAATATTTTAAGACTCTTAAATGTTCTACAGATTTAGCTTATATTACATAATGTTACATCCAAGGGTTTCAATCGGAATACTAAATGCAGTAGATAGTAAGAACTAAAAGAAGCCTAGATTCTATATGCAAATCACAAATGTGAAAAAAAAGGTATATAATTTGTAGAGGGCTATAATAATTAGAGTGTTTTTAAGATCATAGTAAAACTTAGCAAAACATGCAGAGATTGTCCTTACACCGCCTGCTAGTCATGTGCTGCAAGTTCTAAAACTTTCACCAACCAGTGTATATAAAAGTTGCCTTAGTAGAGATGGCTTAGAGAAAAAGCATGGGGATCTGCAGGCATGTGCATTGCTACCATCTACATTCCTTTGTAATAAGACACCCACTGCATTTTAAAACAGAAGGGTAAACTTACTGTAATGACTGAGAGTATGTGATGCATCTGTTATAGGGCACATCAATCTTGGTCAGTGAGATCAGGTCTACTCTGGCTCAGATCCCAGAATCTCTGAGAGATGAGATAGCTGATTAGGACGGACATGCTGGGTTCAGCCTGTGTTCCCAAAGTTCATCTAAAGAAAATACATACAGGTGCTTGCCACAAAAAATGTAGGACTACTCCAAAATCATCTTCCATTCTGGCCAAGATGTCTCTGAAAGTTCAGGAGGCAACAGAGAAAGTTGTAGTGGAGAACAGTGAAAGCCCAGGAGTTGAAGAAGAGGTACATCAGCACATTGCTGGAGGTGAGATTTCTCCATCATAAGGCCAGCTAACTGTGTTCTCAGGACTGGAGATTCAGACTGGATGACTACACAAACCATTTCTGTTCAAAGATTATGGATAAGCCAAGGCAAGCAGTGACTATGAAGCATTCAATTCTTTATGGACTATACACATCATAAACGTATACTGTGTGCTTTGTACTATTCTGGGTACAGAAACAGGCCCGAGGTATAGTCCCATAGTTTTGGAACTAAATCTTGTGTTGAATGAATACAGGGGCACCCAAGAGACAAGTTCTGTTTTAGATTTTTGGTCATGCTCTATTTATCTTATGAACATGTTTCTTATTTTCTCTGCTTGTATTTATGCACAGTTTATCTACTTATACCAATACTATACAATTGTAGGTTGTGCCACACTTGCTTACACTGACCTTCATCAAAACTACTTTAGATAGTGGTCTAGTTTCTCACATCTTTAGCATGTCATGGGAAAGGGAAAAGATGTATGTCTTTAAATTGATGATGCCAGTTTTCAATTCCAGCCATATCTGATTATTTTAATTGCAGGTCATTTCATAGACAGTAGGTCAGTGCATAGTTATTAGAGTGGCTTTCTAAGTGAATATGAAATTCTCCCTGCCAACTGATGATTTATAGTGCACAAAAATCAAGAGTAATTCTAACACTAGCCAGAAATATAATTTTATTTAGTACTGTTTGGGAGAACCCTTAGTTCAAGCACACCAATAAATGAAGGTAGGGTATTAATGATGTTCAGAAATGCATGTGGCCTTAGCTGACTGGCAAATATCAAAGGTTCTGTTTTCATTGGTATGATGCACTAAAACCAATCAACATTGCTGTCTAATTATTTAAAAGTTCCTCATCTGTGACCATTCCCTTTTCCCTGATTTTATCTACGTACCTGAGCCCTTTCACTGCACTGAAGGAGACACCATGTTTCACCTCTTCCCCTGATCCTGAATTTTGATCCTGCCTCAGGAAGTGTAGTTAGATAACACTGAAGGAATAGGTCTCAACTCTCCCCATGCTCTGGTAAGAAAACCCATGTAACACAATGAAGGTGCTTGCAGTGAGAATCTATGTTCCAGTACCCAAGATTTAATTCTCAACTTAGTTTCCTTCTCACTGTGTGACCCAAGTAAAGTCAATTAACCTCTCCATTTCCCATCTGGCTTTAATGATACATTTATGCAAGTAGCTTGATATTCCCAGGAGGAAAAGGGCTGCATGCATAAGTACAAAGGCTTCTGTAAAATAATGCACAGGCAGATCTCAGTCCCGCATTGAATGCCCTGCCTAATTCCAGGATAGCATTTTCAATGTGACTCTCTTGTCTCCCACAGTTTATTAGTGTGGGGTAATATTCTTGGCCTTTTTTTTTTTGGAACAATATTGACAAAAGATCTATTATGGCCTGAGATAAGACTGCTAGATTCTGTTTATGTTTCCCTGGTGAGGTTTTGAAGTAATTTACTTATTAAGCAAAGAATTAATAAATTAACCCAGTGCACTAAAGATCTATTTTTTATTTCCCCAATTCTTGATAAAGCTCCTAAGTGGTAAAATGGATAATATATCAATTTCATTCTATAGAGAAGCAGACAGTCACAGCTGTGTGTAGAATTAAACACTGAAAAAAACAGTGGCATTTCATTCACCAAAACAATTTCAAGTCTGGTCAAAATGTCAAATTAAAGATGTTGATATTGCTTGCCTTATGACTGCTTCTTGCATCTTCAAAGACAATATTTACATCACCTACCCTTCTACCTTTTATCAGGCCCTTTTTCTGACTCTCTTCCAGAAGAATAAGATAATAAAGTTTTGAATCATTAAAAAAAGATATTGATATAAATACAGCAGATGAAAGCAAAATTTCTACTCAGTAAAAAATTGTGAGTCTGTGAACTTGATCTAAAACTATTTTGCATTCACAAGCATGGCTGCTGCTAGTCATTTCCATTCAACATCCATCATGAACATGGCTGCTACTAGCCATTGCCACCCAGTACATCTTCTCTCTGTGATAAAAAGCTCTGGCTTTGTCTGGGAACTCATGAGTACAAACAAGGAGAACAATTTCAAAGAGAACTAGAATAGTTTCGACTGGCCTCAACCAGTCAAAGCTATTTTAGTTCTGTTTGAGAGACACTTGATTTTTAATGTCATTGATAACTTTCAGTGGCCATATAACCCAGTTGTGAATAGTGAAATAGTACAAGAAACCTCCTTAAAAATTCTTTTTGAGAATTATTGTAATTATTTTAAATAAAAGGGAATTATTGTCACTGTTTCATATGCACACTTGACACCATGGCACCCAAAGGTACACCATGAAGGCCAGTGGACAGTGACATAAAGATAGTCTAGTTGGTGCTAGAGAGGACAGTGGTATCCTTATGGGTCATCACTGTTATAGTTCTACTAATGCTAACAGACAGCATTTGAACCAATAAGCAAAATGACCTTGCTTCTAAAAAGTGCATGCTACTGTAATGTAAAATGCACTACTTGGAGGTTTTTCTATAGAAAATTCTGTCTGTTCCTTTACACTTTAGACACACCTGTAGGTTGTAACCTATCAAAAATATTCTAGGTAGTCTCAATAAATATTTCCATCATAAAAGTTTTAAATGTATCCTACTGTATGACAAATAAAATTCTAAGTAACCCAACTAATTTCCAATTAAATAAATTAATAACTGCATGTTGTTGCTGACAGGTTATATAAAACTCTTATCATGTTCTGACTCAAAAGCAAATAGCATAGATACTAGGTCTCTCATTGAGATAGTGATTAGCAGATATAAAACTTAGGAGAAAAAAATACTAAAATATAGCAGCTAACAGACATTGTAAAATACTGAGTTCAGGTTTTGGTTTATGGTGACAAGTCATAGGCATAAAACTAATCATATAATATATGTAAGATACTACATTTGAAAAGTAGTAAAATAATGAATTTAACTCATATATAATGTACTCATATTTTTTAGCATTAATTATTTAAATTTAATGCTTACAGCTTGAAGAATTTCATCTAGAAATATGTGTCAGGAACATAGCTGGGTATCAAAGCAGGAACTGTGAGTGACTGCCTGGAGGTATTGTGTTGGCCTCTCCAGAAATGTTTGAGTGTTTGTTTTGGGACAGATTATAAAGCTGTGTTGGGAATGTTTGTTTCTGCAAAGATGGTGTACCTTTACTTCTTCCTTTTCTTAGAGTTGCAAAATTAAACTCACCCAAAAGCCCAGGAGGAGCCACCATTCCTATTTCTGAGAGGTCTCATATAGGAAAACAGTGGATGGTAAATTTCGCTGGACTCCAGGGAAAAATAGTCTGATTAAATAATTAATGATTTAGAAACCTTGACATCATGTCAGCAGGGTTGGGTTAACTGAAGGCAATTCAAATAACAATAAGGCATAAGGAACTTTCAGTAGTGAAACACGAGCTGCCTGCATAGGGATGTGGACAACAGCAGGGAGGAAAGGGCAGCTGGTAACAACTGCTCACAGCTCAGCTGGTAACATTTCACTAATTTCATAAATTTGTTTTTATTTACAAATAACATTTTACTGGTTAAAATAGGCAGTTGCACATTTTACATTTCTTCTCTTTGGAATTTGGAATTCTGCTAAATGTTTTTGCCAATTAAGTTACAAGAAAAAGAGAAGTAATTCCTTTTCAATTTGAAGCATCTACTCACTTTTTATTTTTGTCTTTCTAGAGATAAATTCCTTTGGGTGACAGTAACCCAGACTCCCCAGAAACACTCTTTCATCTGCTATACTACAGCTATCACTGTGGCTCCAAGGGTGGGGTGATACCTCCTACTCAAGGGTGTCAGCATCACACCATAGGTAGGGAGGGGTCCAGGTTATGTTTAAATCACACCTACAAATGCTACACACACACACACACACACACACACACACACACACACACACACACGCATAGCTTCATCTCTGTCAGTTATTCTCACCTGTTTTTGGTCTGACTCACCTATTTACCTTCTGCAAAGGCCAACTGCTGACCTTCCCCTGTCTAGAGGTCATGATCACAATGCAAATGTCCAAACTAAGAGGGCAGCACTGTCCTAGAACTATTTCTGGTAGAGGACACTCAACTCAACTTGAATTTCAGGAAATTTTTAAAATAAAAACAACTAGCTTAATTATAGCCCATTGAATTTGGGGGTATACTAATACTTTATATATACTAAAAACTACCCTTAGTTTGTCAGTTTTAATTGGAAGTGAACCTTTGGTATTCAATAGTTAGGATCTTTGGTGCCAGAGCACTGGGTTCTTTCCCAGTCGGAACTTGTGTACTGGCCATGGCTTGGCCCATCTAGCTGCACAGAATTAGGTGAAGTTCCTGCTTGCCTGTCCAACTCTCTCCCCTGCCTTTTGCACTTTTGTCTCTTCTATGTTCCTCTTACTACAGTCTCTCCCACCAGTGCCATAGCTGGACTGGAGAACCCACCAAGAGTCATTTAAACAAGCATAAGCTGTCCTTAGAACTCAGGCTATCCAAGACATCAACCAATCATGCCCTTTATGTGTGTGCCTGTGACCATTTGTAGAAGCTGACTCTTCTTGGGGTTCTAGGAGCCAACAAAATCTGACTTTCCCAAATAGTCACTTTACCTAATAATATACTAATGTATTTACAGGCTACTAGATTTTTCCTAATACAATATATGCCATAAGCTATATGCTCTGAGCTTTTCAGATTTCCTGGGTTACTATGTATTGTTTTCTCTTTGTCTTTTTCTCAAGATGCCACTAGATAGAGCTGATCAGCACCATGGAGAGCAGAACTACGTAGGGTGGGTGGCAAGAGCCAGAGGATAGATAGAAGAGTTTTGAGGCAAGACACAACTCAGGGCAGGAAAAATTCTGGATGAGAGGTGGAGGTGAGCTCAACACTGGCCCACTCTCTGCTCTGAAGACACTCGACCTGCACTTGCTTACTTGCTCACAGTGCAGCTGCCAGAAGATGAATCTTCTATGTCGACCTCATGGCAAACATTGAGCAAGATGGAATGCAAGCATAGTTGCTACTCTGGTGTATAAAACATGCCCCAGGAAGACTCCAGAAAGTATGCAACATCATGTAGAGAATCTTTCTTGCACTTCAGAATCTCTGAAATGCTTGGCAGTCACAAGACACAAAAATGGGAGAATTGCATCTAATGCTTAAACTAGAAAGGAAGTAAGCTTAGATATAGCCTAAGACTACAATTTATTACAAAGATGTGCATAGCTTCCCAGGCTAGCAGAATCCTGACCAACAATTAATCTGTAGCAAATATTAAGTTTAAGAATGATTACACATTTTAACTATATTTCTTAATAAATTTCCTCACATAAATTTTGCCTAATCTATAAACCAATTTTAAACAAAATCCATCATGCCAGGCACTTTACATCTTATTCTATTTATTGCACCATTTCTCATCAGAAACCTTTTAGTTTTAATGCTATTCCGAGGCAGACTATCTCATTAGGGTGGCAGAGATAAAGTTCTTTTTGAGATAAAGTAATTATAGTGATTGTAGGGGAAATATCATCCAAACTTCTTGGCTGCAGTAATCTCTTGGCTTCTGATTAATTTTAGGACTAACAAACTGAGTGCAAACAAAGATGTTAGTGGTGGATAATGCCGGCCACTCAGAGTGGGTAATGGAGAAATTTTCAATGTGTAGCTTTAATCAGAAACTAGGGTTTTAGTGGGCTTTGCTATCAGGAAAACATTCTAAAATGCACCTGCACACTCACACATTCTGTTGACTTATGGCCACATCTGCTTTATCCTCCAAGTACTATTGGAGACAATGACTTTTTCCTTTTGTATATTTGAAGCTCATTTCCAATTAGATGAGTCATTTTCTTCTCATCATACAATGACTAGTCATTTTCTTGGGGAAACTGGCATCCCCTGGAATGTGAGCAGTGATAATGTAAGTGGATCTGGCGCTTCACCCCCCATGGAAAGAGGTCCCATCAGGATTAGAGGCACACAGCCTGCAGGGAGCCTAGAGGACACCTCACAACAAAAGAGCCCTCCCTATCTGCAGCACCTCTAACTAAAGTCCCCAGTCCAGCCAGTGTTAGAAGTCTCTGAGACTGCTTTGGTTGATAGGAGCAGGTCCTAGGGAAATCTTTGAAACAGTGACAAGAGTCATTTTAAATTACCCATTTAACTGCTCAAAAATACAATCAGAAACAACAGCAATGCACAAAGCAACCCCTGCTGTGCTCACTCCATCTCATTCCTGCATGGCCTCAAGTGGGTAATCTTTGAAGAAGCAGGTGAAAAAAGGAATGCCTGCCATGTTTTTTCAATCAGCCATGTTCACTATTTTCCAGTGAGCACTCACATTTCTAAAGAATATCTCCATCTAGTTGAAACCCTGGTCAAGGTCACCGTGAAATGAAAAGGATATTTTGATTTGGAAATGGCAGAGAACCTGGTGTGTGAGTTGATTCTCAACTCACTTGCAAGGTCATGTCAAAACCTCAGACTCCAATTTTCCTTTAGGACAGAGATGGCTAATGTTCATCTTTCCTGCCAGTTTATTAGGGGCAGAATATTAAAGGTAAAGTGTGGTTTAAACTGAAGCATTACATGTGAATAGCTCATCGCTGCTACATGCCCAGTGTTAGTAGAATTGAAGAGATATTGGCATCATTAATGAATATCTAATAACCTCAAAGACATTCTACAGGGCACAGCTCTTTGCAGACAGTTCTCTTTGAGACAGGAGAAATGTTCAGAAGTAACTCAGTTAACTAAGACGAGTCTACTTTTTCTCCTTTATGAGTATCTTTGCAGATATTCTTAAATGAACCACACACTAACTGATTGTAATTAGTCACCTATTTATGATCCTATATTCTCATATTTTCATAGACAGAGAAAATTTGTATAAGCTGTTGATTTTTATAAACAGTTGGAAAATGAAATCTAATGGGTGGCTATTATTTATGTAGAAATCATCCCCCTTGGCACAATCCAGGCTTGTTCCATCAGTCTTAGAAGGTGGAGTGCTGGGACTTCATCTGAGAGGAAGTGAGGATGCTCAAAGGTATAGCCTAGCTTCCTTTGAGCCAAAGAGGTAGAGAGAGTTGCTGTTCTCTGAAAGGAACCCACCAAAGCTGAGATTTTCACACCAGCTCACAAATAGACATATGCACATGTAGATAAGTATGTATGTAAATGATGAGAGAAAAATGGTGATAAAAAGCTGACACTTTTAGATGTGTCTTGAACACTATTTCTTTATATTGGCATCTTTACATCTACCCATCCACCAATGACACACACTGTCCTATCAGGGAATGACTGTTTTCAGGTTGACTAGGGAACTGGCTGTACTCTGGGGGCACTCTGGCTCCACAGCTGCTTTTCAATCAGACACTACACTGCCTCTCTGGCTCTTCCTGGGTGCTTATCTCACCCAAACTCTGGATGAGTGTCAAAACACCATCTAGTAATTATTATGCTCTGCTTGGCTTAGAAACATAGAGACAGAAGCTGCAAGTTTTTGTTATTTTTTTTTACATTGGGGTTTTATTTTTATTTTGTTCTCTATTTGTCCTGCAAGAATACATTCTCAAATGACAAATTTTACATAAACTTACAAACCTATGATTCTCTTGATTAAAAACAAAGTAATACATTTAGCCACAATGAGTTTTATCCCATAGCTTACCAACTACCAGCTAGTGATACAGTCTGGGTCCCTTTATGCCCCAGGATTTTTCCCTCCCTCACTACCACAGATTTAACCTCCCATTTTATCACCTGCCTGACTTTTGTGATTTGTGTGTGTGGTCCTTACATGTATATACATTTGTATGGGGGGGGAGACAAAATTATCCTCAGAGCTTAGTCTAGACAGAAGTCTGGGTTTGAACTCCCAGTTTCCAAGCTCTGATTTTCATGGATAAATTTCTGCATCCTTTTAAGACTCAATTTATCAAAAATGTTATTATTAATATAATTAATATATAATATAATAGTATATAATTAATAAGTATATTAATTAATATAATATATAAATATAATATTAAAAATATTATTAGCAGTAGCTGAGTGTTGCTATAAAGCAAATGATGCAATGCATGGAGAAGAGTTACATGCTATCTGCGATTGCTGCTTGCCCTAAGACACCAGGAAGGGAACATGTTGGGACACGTATTTGTTGATTTAAGAAAAGCAAAGCAAGGCATCAGGAAGAAGGATCCTGGACCCTTGGATCCACATCCATTGGACCCACATAACCTGTTGCTAGGCAGGAGTCCTGTTCAGGGAGACCCCTAGGGAAGAGCCTACCACAACTGCTTTAGATGGAATGATAAGGCTTTTTAGTAGATTTCACTATTTAGTTAAAAATACTGTGTCCCAGGTAAACACTGAATCATAGGTTTGAAGAAATAGACCATAGTTTCAGTAGGTTTTTTTTTTTTTTTTTGGGCTTAAACAAATCCCCTGCATTGATCAGGACTTTCCCTGACTCCCCATCACCTACATATTGAACTCTGCCCAGTGCCACATCAATATCACAGTTTTCTGCCACATCCAGCACAGCTCTTAGGGCAGACCAGACTAGGGTAGTGAGGGAATGAAGAAAAGATAAACACAGGGAGGGAGATGTGAACTCAGTGACGAGCAGAGATGGGGTGGACTGAAACCTCTGATAGAGGAGCTTCAGAAGCCTGGAACCTCAGTGTTCTTATTGTATAAACTGAACAGAGGGGTAGAGTCATTGCATACAGTTAAACATGGAGGTAATTGCATACAGGTAAGTAGGGAGGCAGGGTTATGGTACACAGCTGGTTAAGGAAACAAGTTTAGTTAATCTTCGTAGGAGCAGTCTCTGTAGGAGAGCAGTCTTCAGGCTGTAAATATCTGGGGCAGGAGGAGAAAGCAATTGTTGACTTTACTATTCCTCTGAGCCTTAACTCATGAGCAGAAAGGCTTTGCCATTTTCCAATATGTCTTTGGCATTTGGGTCTTTGATATAGCCAGCTAATCAACAGCACATATTCACTCAGGACTTTACACATTGAAGGGTTCTTCCCTCCCATAGTCTGTCACTGAAGTATCTCTAAGATACTTTGAGCAGCTGCTCTTTATATCAAAGGCTGCTGAGCCTTTTCTCCCAATAAATGTTCTAGGTTCTAGATGATGTTTTCCCTGTATCTATGCACACAGCTATAGACAACAGGCACAGAGGAGGTGGCCTGGGTGTCATCAAACTTTATTTATGAACAGTGGAATTTAAGTGTCAGAGAATGACCTGGGTCACACAGTGGTAGTCATCTTTTTATTCTTCCTCCCTAGTGATGGGAACAACTCTGGGCCACACTGCAGGGAGGCAGGCAGAAGGCTGTGATCTGATACCACTGCTTTCAGTGCAGACAGTAAGGCTCTACAACAGTCCTTCCCATTCACTATTATTAGTGGTAAGTTGTTGCTCACCTGATCAACCTCAGTGCACCATTCCTAGAAACCCCTATGTATTCTGACTTGTGTAGCCAAACTCCTACCACACACGAGTCCGAATGTGGCATTTTTCTAATATTTAAAAACGCTCCTTCAGAATCTCTACCATAGAATGTAAACCCGTTAAATCTATAAACAGACTCTGCCCAGCCTTTCTGCAGGTCAGAGATGAAAAAAGAAGATGTAAGATGTGTATGTGTGTGTGTATGTGTGTGTGTGTCTATGCCTGTGCTCACGTGCATGTATCAGGAAGATATGACTGTGCACCAACTGAATTTACAGAGCAGAAAGAAACCCAGAGGGAAGGCTATATTTGTCATGAAATTCGAATGCCATAAGCAACCACAGCCTCCCAGAAGAACATCTTACTTTCAATGTGGTGATGCACAATCAAGAATAGGAAGTAGTAGCTCCACGGAGACACATTTATCAATCCGGGCAAGAGAAGTCCAGTGAGGACACTGCTCTTGCTTCCTTACCTGGGCCAAGGTGAGAGTTGCTTGTTTGCAGGTACCGCACTGAACTCGGAGCTTTCCAGGCTGGACCCTATGGCAGGGGCCTTTGCAGTAGACATAAAAGCTGTTGTAGGTGGGTTTAGCTGCTGGGAAAAAGCAGAGAGAATACCCAGTCGGTGCTAGTCCAAACTGAGCCAAGACACCCTCTGTAAAAGCCTGTCAAAGCAAGCCACACAAGGCAGGAACAAGTTGTGAAAGCAAAAGAAGGAAAGTCTCAAGAAGGAGATAACAATTTAGTAAACTCAGTTTTATGTTGAATAGGGTGGAAGGCCTCTCTTCTTGCCAACAGCCCCATGACCTATTTGTCAGAGAGTAGAGCATGCCAAGAGCATTTGCTGCACTGGGAAATTAAATGTTTTCTTCGCTGCTGAAGTCTGAGATGAGGACAGGAAATTCAGAGTCTGGGAAATGCAGAGGCCACTGCCCTGAATTCTATTTCATGCTTCTGTACACAGCAGTGAAGATTCAAGATCTTTTCCTCTTAGAATCATATCTGTACAGCCAAGCCAGCTTTTCTCTCATGATATGAGTGACTGGACCACAGTTGCCTGCCTGTTTCTAAGGAAGACTTGCCAAAGCTAGTAACACATAAGAGTCCTGGCCCCACGGAGCTTAGTGGATCCTGCAGTCTGTGCAGAACTGCAGCCTATGCAGATGTCCAGTCTTTGCAGATATGCAGCTGTACAAAAGTGCAGGCTTTGCATCTTGCTAACAGTCTCTCTAGCTGGACAACTAAAATTCAGAGTGTTCCCAAGTGTAAAAGGTAAACATAAAAAAATTATGTTTATTTATATAATCAAATCATTTCTCTCAAATGTCAATATAATCAAAGTGCTATTTCTTAAAATTAGGAAACCTCACAGATATTCGACGCTTCTGTGTCTGAGAACTGACTAGAAGCTCTTAGGGCACAATGATGCTTTCTAAATTTCTTAGTTTTCTAACTTACTTCATAAGTTTTGATCATTTTCTAACTATTGCTGGAGGTGGGATACAAAATGGCCATGGTGTGAACATGTGTTTATATTTTTAATCATTGTCAGAAGCAGCTAGAAAAAAATAAGTATTTCTTACGATCATGAATAAAAAGTTTTAATCACTCACATGCATACAGTTGACTAAAAATAGCAGAAAGATAATAGGAGAACAGCAGAAGACCCTGTCATGTGTTTACTCAGCTTTTTCCACTCTGTAGCTGACAAAACTTTGTAAAAGAAAAGATAAAGTTAGAAGCATTCAATGCCTTTGCAATATAGTTTATAACAGCTGCTCCTCAGCAAGAGATACTCAGTTGTCAGTGTGAGAGGGAGGACAGACTAAAAAGCATGATTGTATTGATGCTAAATATCTATTTTGACATCCCTCGGTAGCTTTAGTGCCTTTATGGGCAAGATATCCTAGTTATAAATATTGCATTGTTATCAGCAAATATAATTATTATATGAAATATATGTAGATCATAATTGAAACACAGAGCCATGAGCCAGTGCTATAGTAATTAGAACATAATAAATGATTGACTATCAAAAGATCACAAGAAATGTGACAGCTCTAACCTGTGATAACCCTGTGAAGGGTTATAATTTCTCACTGTTAAAACTTATCAGCAATATGAAAAAATTGAGTCCCACAATTTTCATAACCCTCTGTGAAGCTTAAACAATAAAAATAGAGACTGGGTGAAAGAATAGCCAAAGCCTTCCAATGTGGAGTCTGGGCTCTAGTCAGGGTACTGTAGATAGAGATTTCCAAGTGCTCAGTGCTAAAAGGAGCCTTGCGTGGACTGCAGGGTATGCGAACTCCTCTCTTCACAGTGGCTGTGGTATTGTTTCAGCTAATGATGCATCAGGGGAAGACAGGCGCCCTTCCACCTCTGCATGCTTCAACCTTCACCAAGTCCTTGAGAAGCCAGTCACAAAATGCTGCCTGCCA
This sequence comes from Sigmodon hispidus, assembly GCA_004025045.1. Classification (NCBI taxonomy): domain Eukaryota; kingdom Metazoa; phylum Chordata; class Mammalia; order Rodentia; family Cricetidae; genus Sigmodon; species Sigmodon hispidus. Next base: position 224,958 of record PVIH01000744.1, read on the forward strand.
TGTGGGTTCCCTGAAAGTCCACAGGATGACACCCAATTCATTACACCTTGCTATCCAGAGCCAGCCGATTAATAGCCAGTCTAAGGGAGAACAAGGTCAGGGCTGTCCCAGCTGAAGCACATTTCAAGCTGTTGGCTCCATTCAGCCAAGCAGCTGAGGCTTCATGTGAATCGTGAGAGCCCCATTCAGAGAGGCTTTCCTATCTTTTTGGCAGTGTGACACAATTTACTGTGGGCAGGTTTCTGTGTCCTGCTGTGGTCTGGAGTATACTGGGCAGGCGTGATAGAAAATGCCCCACACCTTTGTGGACAGTGTTCCCATTGACTTGACTGAAGAGCCTGCAGCTGAATCTCCCACACAGAATTATTACTCCAGAGACAACAGCAGCATGATTGATTCTGTGTAAGTTCTCAAAAGCTTCACCAGGAACTTGGCACCTCTAGTCATTAAGGGTCATCTCCCATTTCCACTTCTTTTTGGACCTTAAAGATCTTTTCTCTCCTAATTCCTAGGTCTCTTCTTCATTACCCAAAGAAATTAAATTAGCTCATGTTTATAACATCCTTCTTTTCATATAATAAGCTTAGATTTACAGAAACTTTTAAATTGCATATAAATCATATAACTTTATATATAATTATACATATATATTTACATATGTACACAAACCATGGTCATTTTGGTGGACACTCTTAATGCATCTGTATCATAAATAGATATAAGATATACATTCTTCATATACATACTTCTGACTATAACTTTTAAAATTAAGTTGCACACAATAAGTGTGTCCATCTTTAAATCCTCCAGCATTCTGATGCTCGGGGCTTTTTAAAACACAAAGCCACAGAAGTATTAAAATAATTTGTCTATTTTAGTATCTTTAACCATGGACTGATAAGCTAATGTCCATCATGCTTTACAGAACACTGCCAAACTTTGAAGCCATTAAGATGGAATGTTGGGATGTTGTTATAGTGCATGCCCCTGTCCTTGGGCATGACATCTCAGTTCTGAGGCTCCATGGTGAGGCTAGATGAAACTCAGCATGTTCTGAACTTAACCTGACTGCCGATGACTTCTTTGAATTTTCCATCTCAAGAAATTCCTTTTCTCAGAAAATTTTTGGAAAAAAAATTAAGGGTTAATCTCCAGTAACCTAAACTACTTGAGTTTACATTAAAAATTCTAAAATGCTCTTGGAATATATGGTGATGGTCATGTCCTGACTCCCTATTTTGAGACTTTCCTTTTCAGAGAGTCATAAATAATATATATTATCTCCTTCAAGGTCTGCAGGGCAAACCAAAGTCTACTTCCACCAAAGTCATGCTGAGGAAGCAATGGACTTCTTGGCTTTCTTTAGAGCATAGGTACCCAAAGCAGCTGAGCTACAATGTCCTCTCCCAGTGTAGAGAAGGCTTCCCTATGGCCACATGGGTGGTGTCCTATTGTTAGAATATTATTTTAAGGTGTTTTACATTTGTTTATGCTTTGGAACATTTGTTTACTGATGCAAAGATGTGTTGCATTTGTTTAACTCTGTGAAGCTGTGCTACTTTGCCTGTTGGTCTAATAAAGAGCTGAATGGCCAAAAGGTAGGCAGCAGAAAGGATAGGTGGGACTGTCAGGCAGGGAGAATAAATAGAAGGGGAAATCTGGGAGAAAAAAAAAAAAGAGCAAGAGAACAAGGAGAGGAAGATGCTAGGGGCCAGCCAGTCAGTCAGCTACAGAGTAAGAGTGTAAATTAGGTATACAGAATTAAGAAAAGGAAAAATCCCACAGGCAAAAGGTAGATGAGATAATTTAAGGAAAGCTAGAAAGAAACAAGCCAAGCTAAGGCAGGCTTGTTTTATGCTTTTACACATTTATACTTAAGAATAAGCTTCCATGTGTAATTTATTTGGGAGCTGGGTGACAGGACCCTCAAAGAAGTAAAAAACAACTAACATCAGAGTCCCCTTCCCAGTTTAACCTCCTCCAGCCTGTATGTGCAGATTTCTCTAGAAGGATACTGTGATGATATGCTAATAAACTCAGATTTAATAAAACCCGAAATATTACAGAGATTAAACACATAGTCAAAACCTAGGCAGACAGCACAGGAATTTCTTGATCCTTGAGTCCAAAGACAAACAGCTGGTATTCAATGGCACATACTTTTAATCCCAGCACAGGGAAAGCAGGGAGTGGTGACCTACACCCTTAATCCCACAACTCCAGAGACAGAACTTTCTGTTTCTGTGAGTTTGGCTAGCTATAAAAAAGAGTAGGTCACATCTTTAATCCTAACCAGGATAGGATACAGCTGATGAGAAGGGTATTTAAGGCCTCTTAGGAACCCAGAAGAGGCAGAAGCAACCAGGAGCAAGGCTGAGGAAGTTGCAAGATAGCTGGGTGAGAATTGACTGTGGTGTTTCTTCTCTCTGATATTTGGCTCTGAGTCTTTTTATCATACAATCCGAATTCATGGTGCAGGATACACAAGGCCATGTGCAATTACAGAAGCGCACACAAGCGGCTGGAAGTGCACTCGAAACTCTGGTGAGGTTTTGTTGACTCATCACTCCCTCTTCTGTGAGGAATGTCAGCAGTATATAGATGCAGTTACAACAGATATCTACAGGAGGCTACAACTAGTGTGATGGAAAACAGTAGCTGTTTGACCACAGACTACATTCTTCAACACCTTCACGCCAAGCCATCTACAAGCCGACACAAGTATTTCATCATATACTATGAGGATTAGCCCATTATACAATGGTTTCACAAGTATAATATACTGCTTTCATTGAGTTTTTCTTTTTATCTCTACAGAAAAGTTAAAATCACAGTGAGCTAAGGGCTCTTTGAATCCTTTGGTCACTGATTTCTACCATTTCTTTGTATTATAATTCTATCATTTTCTATCATTTTCCTTGTCTGCCTTTGCCTCAGCAACATAACCATCAACCAAGTTTTCTCATTACATTTATATTTTTTCTTGGTCTGGAAAAGTGCTGAAGGCCTTAATAATGTTCTCAACTTATAAAGCCCACATTTTAAAAATTATGTACTGAATCTTAAAGAGTGCAAGGAAGGCTATATGGGAAGGTCTAGAGGAAGAAAAGGGAAGGGAGGGAGAAGAGAGCATTATAATCTCAAAAGTGAAAGACGAAATTTATTATTTGCTTTGGTATTTATAAATCAGCACAATCCTTACAGTTGTCATTTTTAACAACATTTTAAATTTAGGGCTTAAAACCTAAAGAATCATTTTAATGAAGTACATATTTATCCCACATGAACATATTAAAATATCATATAAATCATTAAATGGAACTCTGCTGCCATAAAGGCTTTCCTATTGATTTATGTGCAAATGATATGTGGCCAGTAGTACATGTGGCTATGGAGGATTGGAATCTTGACTAGGGTCTACTCTTTTTGGTTTCGTTAACTTTAAAAGAAACTTCATTTCAAAAGCCTTATGTGTGTCACAGTTGGAAACACCAAAGATAATAAGACACAGCTGTATCTGGGCTCATCTCACTCTAGGGCACAGATGGGCAATACCAAGGAAAGGGACAGCCATCACACCAAGCAGCCCATCCACTCATTTTAACTGCTAATATGGAAACACAGTTGGAAGAAGAGAAAGAGAAAGGAGAGCATGGAATTGGAGGCACTGGAGGAAAGATAGAGATGGGTAGATCCTGGCTACTTAGAGCTTGAGGCACTGCAAGGCTGTTCTTTCATGAGTTCTGACTGATTCCATATGGACTTAGTCTTGACATGTGCTTCAGCAACAGACTTGCATTTTCACTGACCACCTCTGCCTTTGCAATCTGATTCATTTTCAATGTCTGACTGCAATGAAAATTCTTGCAAGAATTAAGTCCTTGGTTTTCCATAAATCTATTGTGATTGCATAAAATATCCAAGAGCACAAAAGTATGCAGTTCTGCATTGTCATCTCTGAAAAACTGACTTGTTCCATGCCCCAGAGACAGCACAGGTATCCTAGCATGGATCATTCTTGCTCACAGCCTTTGTCCAGCTTCTTCCATATCACCAGAACTGGAACCTGTTTGTTCTGACTCCTTCTCTCTTGCACACTTCTGACTGTAACCTCATGCTTATTTCATAAATATGAAAGATTTCTATATCATCTGCACAAATAGCCCTGTTTATCAGCTATATTCTACAAGCTTCCTTAGTTTACCACTTCAATCACATAGGGAGTGGATTAAGCCCTAGACAACTCCTGAAACTCTCTTTCAGAACTGACTTATGGACAGGCATTCTTAGGCTATGATGAGGATCCAGGTACAGATAACTGTACAGGGTCAGAGATATGATATTCTCCCTCACCATCTGCCAGAATTCCTGCCATTGATTGGATGGGTTTTAGTCCTTTAGCAAGGGTTTGACCACAATTTCTTAGTATTTGTTTCATATGAGCCAGGTACTAAAACCATGCAACATGATCAAGATTATTACTATCACTGAAGCATTGCACAAGTCTTTTTATATAATATGGAGAGAAAACGTATTTTTTTTTTTTACCTATTCTAACCTTAAGCTATATGACACTTCCAGCCTGAACAATGCACACAGAATTTGCTTAATATGGTTCCACATTAAATCCATGAAGTAGAGACTTCCTGAATCACTTTCTCTGCACAGTGCCTCTGCAAAGTGCCTTTGGTGATCTTAGGATCACCAAAGGATGTATAATCAATCCACTCATATCACATGTAAATCACATGGAACAAATTGATCAGCTTGTCAGATCAAACAGAAACATCACCATTTTACTAGGACCATCCCACTAGAGTACCATAGATAACACTCTCTGGAAGGCCATTAGTTAAACTATAAAAGATGCTATCCTTACAGCTCTCCTACCTTATGGTCCTATGAGGTGACCACCTCCCTGTCATGCCACTGTATCTCTTTGTAGTCCTCTATAGACTCATGACACTTTCTACATGTATCCCTGGCCCTAAGCTCATACTACTTCACAGTTGTTAAATATTTGTCCATTCTTCCTAGGGATACAACCACCCTGTATTTACTATTTCATTCTATTTCATATGGTTCCAAAACTAAGAGAAGTACCTTGAACTTTGTGAAAACTACACATCTGTTTGGTCAGTTTAGTCTTCTCTATCTTCAGGTGCTATACTAGTTTTAGGTATGGCAGTGCGAAGGCAAGCAGCAACATGAACATGCTGTTCTGAGTACCAAATACTTAGAATGTCTCTCTGCCAGACAAATTCCATACACTAATTCCACACATTCTTCAAAATGTTAGAATGTAACTCTTGTAATCAACAATATTGACATTAATGGCACCATGTTGAAAAGAAAAATAATAATTATTATAATTTTATGAAGGATGTATTATAATGAAGTATTAAAGGTCAAAATCTGAGGCAGGTGTGTTAGTGTATGCTCAAAATCTCAGCTCTGAGTATGTGGAGGCAAAATAATTAGGAATTCAAAACCAACTTCAACTGTCTCTCCATCCCCCACAAGAATCAGATTCTGAAGATTTACCCCTAGATGAGATTCTACTAAGGAGGGCAGTAGTACATCAGTATTTTCCATTCATCCATCTCCACTAAGTGACTTAAGTCAACTGAATCTAACCACACCATTCCGTGCTTTTCACAAGACCTATTCTTATGTCCTGTGGAGTAACCAAGGTGACACTGCTTTATAAACAATTTCCAGTCATATAATCAGCCAACCAATCCATGTGCCCCTGAAATAGGTTTAGCCATATCTAAGGAGACTACCCTTAAAAGTTGTAACTTAATCTTCAAGGTTTTTTGCTTGGGTTTTTAATTAATATATCTCCACAATAATTTCATCTCGTGAGGTAAAAACTGCTGATTAAATGTAATGTCTTTGCTTGATTTCTTTTTGGTTGTTGCTGCCAGTTTATTTTTCATTATTCATTTTGAAAGTAATAAAGAGATCCCCTATGCCAAGATAAAACTGTAGAGTGAAGCAAAATTTGAGGGTTGTGTTCATGCAAATAATGCACAAAGCCAGGAGGAGAATATTTTAGAAGCTTGTTTTTCTTAGAAGGGAAAGGGGTAAGTGCCGGCAGTCATCTAATACAGAGGCTCCTGAGAATCATGCTCAGACCAAATTGTTTACAATTCAGAAAACTGTATACACATGACTCAAAGGAAATATCCACAGCCCTGGACTTGTCCATCTTGACTTACAGAGGTGGTAACTGAGTTTGAATAGATATGGTAAACCTGGGCCACACCTGGCCACTGTGATCCAATCTACTGAATTTTTTTATAGTAATCTTCTTATTTCAGAAACAGATGCACCAGCTCACAGGCTATGGTAAGGATTGTAAAAGTATCAATACAGATGAAGCAAAGCACTGCATCTGGCAATTGTGGAGGTTCTTACATAATACCTACTCTGATACATTAGAACAAGTCAACCCTACATCAAAAGAAGACCCTTCCATAATTGTATAATTCTCACATAATATTTATGTCTTACACCTACTCTAAAATTTAGAAATTATTCTTCACTAATTAATTTTATAATTGCTTCATCCTTAACCAGATTCTTCACAGTTCAGTAGTGGTGTGGAACTCAAACGATGGTATAAAGCCTTAAACTTACTGGAATCATTTTTTCTTATGATGTCTGGGTTCGGAGTACACTGTACTTTTAAAAGGAGTAGAAACAAAGCAATTATACTCATGGATCCTAGCATGCAGACACATTTCCGACACTAAGTCCATACAAAATAATAACCATTGGACATGGAATTAAAATGCCACTGTGGAGGATTCAAGCAGGTTTCAAAGTGCCATTTTAATGGCCAACTTGCCAAATTAGTGATTGTACTTTAAAATCAGATACAATCACCATAGCTTCATAACCAACCAAGCAAAAGCTCCTAGAGTGAGTGGTATCCCCAGGGCAGCAGCACAGATTTGAATGCATTTCCTAATTATAAGAACTCACTTTTTCCTTGACCAGATGATATGAGCTCTGACTTTGAAGGCAGCTTTTTGGTCATTACTGTAGGGACTGATTTCACAACTGTAAAAAATTGGGCTTTAACACTGGCCAGGAGATATACATTCAGGCCAGCGTTCTAAAAAATAAAATCATTTCAGCTCCTGTTTAACCCTTTCAAATATTTTCCTTCTTCTATTAATACTAAAGCTTTTATGGATATTTCCATTACCATTTTTTGACATTGGAATGCAACAGTGGTGCTCAGGGTCAGAAATTAGCAGGGAGCAAAGTGAAGCCCTGTTCTAGAGGATCCGTGCACATCCTTCCAACTAGCCATTGACCTAACAATGGCAGTCCACGGCAAGGCATCACAGTAGAATTCATCTGGTTTTGTTTTACTTTCACAAAAGTGACCCTTTTCTTGATACTTAAGATTTATCAAAAATAATTGATTTAAATCTATTGCAAATGTTCTGAGTATTAGAAAAAGAAACTCATCAAATAAATGAGCAATCAAAACAGCCTTAATGAGAGACTATAGCAAGCATGGTGTGAGCCTTCACACGCCCACGTTCTTCATCCAATTTCACCTACACAGAAGAAATACTTAGTTTTGCATAAATATTTTAAATATAATGTATCCTACTTTACTACTATTGTTAAACAAGTTTCTTCAGCTTCTGCTGTTTTCAGTATTTTGTTTCCCCTATACCAAATGATAAGATAAGATATATAATGTTAATAAAGCTTATCTTTCCCAGTGCTGATTTCTGAAGCCTTTGGTAGGTTGAGATGTTACTACCTGCTAAAACGTGAGAACTGTTTTTCTTTAGTGACATGGTAATTAACTATAAAAGTATGGTGATGCACAGTGATAGGAAATACAGAAAGTGGTTTGTTCTCTGAAGAAGCTCAAGATATTGAGAATGATGCATACTTCTAATAATAGTGATGGAATCATAGACTCTATGAGTGGAGTCCTGATGCCAAAGGCCTTTTGGGTTCTAGGAAAGATGTAACCATACATTACAGTTGACTCAGGAGTCACTACTTTCTCGATCTAAGCACTTGCCCCTCAAAGGTCCCTCAGGTTGAATGTCTGCAGGACAAGGAAGCACCTCATTTCTATGGGGACTTGCACACTTTAAACACATTTCCTCCAAGGTTTTCAGTGTTTCATGGGCAGGGTATATGCTACCAATGTTCTGTTTGTGCTCCCTGACTCTACCTTCAGCTCAGAAAGGTCAAGAGTCAAGGGAATAAATACTGGTCTCACTGATGACCACATCACTGAGAAACTGGGTTACTCAGCAAGCTCACTATACCCTGAGAGTTCAGGAAGGCACTTGCTTAGGCTGCTTATAGTTCTGCCTATATGCTTCCCTCCATTGTTGCCTCCTTCTAGACAAGAAGTGGTGCCTGGCTTTTAGCCCACTTCACCCTTATAGGCCAATGCATACTTCCCATCATCGCTAGGAAAAAAATGAAATTTAAGGAAATTAAAATAGGAAAATAGAGATTAAATTCAGAATCTGAATCATGGTAGACTAGCATTCTAGTGTCAGGCACCACCTCCTCCTGCAAGGAAGACTCGACACCCAGGCTCTTCTTTCAGCAGTTTTATTCAGGAACCTTGAATTCTGACTTCTGACTTACTTACTTACTTATGACAGGGACTGACTGACTTGCTACATGTTCTCTCTCATTCCTTCTCCTTCTCACCACGGGGAAACCCGCCCGCAGCCTAAATAGCCTCTGGGCAGCCAACCCCAGTATGCCACATAGGCACTACCCATAGGTGCAGAAGCAAACCAGATCCTCAGCCTTAGCCATATATGGAGTTGTTTACCACAGAGAGCGCTCACCATCGGGAAGGTGGAGGCGTGGCTACACGCAGCTCTCCACATTCTAGCACTAAGATACAGCTGAAGTGCTGCAGTATCTAGCTTTCTAAACTGATGGAAACCTCATCTGCCTAAGGTACCTGGTTGCTTGAGGGATGGCAGTCTTGGTACAGAAGCAGGAAGTACTACTAAAGAAAAGACCACCAGTGTCTATGAAGATTCTTCACCAGGAACATTAACAATGAGTGTTGATGAGGCTCTCACTGTGCCTGACAATCAGTGGGTGAGAAATCATGCCTGGCCCCTCAAGAGCGACCTCAGCAGTTTTCAAATCCAAGGACAGAACCAACATGGAGAGCTGGAGGGACAGCTCAGCTTTTAAAGGACAAAGAAAGATAGGCTTACAACCAAAATTTCTAAATGGACTCTTACCCTGCTCCGTGTGTGTGTGTGTGTGTGTGTGTGTGTGTGTGTGTGTGTGTACAACTGGTAGCAGATGCTTCTTTCTCTTTGTCTACCATGTTGGTTTCAGGGTTGAAGTCACATGGCCAAGCTTGTCAGCAATCACCTTTAACCACTGAGCCATCTGGCCAGGCCAATTATGTCTCTTTTATAAAGCATATTTACATACTATATCTTACTGCAAGATAGAGCTCTACTAATTTAAAATTTTGAATTATATATCATTATTAAAAGTAATGCTCCTAGGCAGGTGGATCTCTATGAGTTCAAGGCCAGCCTGTTCTACAGAGCAGCTTCCAGACCAGCCAAGGCTACCCAGAGAAACCCCATCTCCAAAAACAAAAACAACAAAAAAGTAAAGCTACTAGACTGCATACTGTTTTGGGAGGGGGGTGTTAAAATAATCACAATAATTGCTTTTCATCACTGAAATTTCTTATCATGGAGATTTGTATCCACTTACTTTTTGAATGTGATGGCAGCTGCCCATTTTTTGCATCATCGCTGAAAGAAGAGCCGAGCACTTCCTAGCTCTGCTGTAGCCACAGATCTCCAGAACTGCCCTCTCTCTGGGAGAAATGTCCCCACCTCTTATTAGAAGTCTTGCTCTCACTGAGAAGCCTTATTCCTGGTTCCCACTCCACAGTAGGTGGAGCCAGTGAGCTCCATGTGGGTCACTGGCTGGTGCTTGTCATTGAATTACATTATTTACTGTACTGTATGCTTGTTTCCCTGTGGAACTGCAATTTTCCAGGAATATGATGCTGTCTTCTTTCATCTCTGTATCTCAGATCTAGGCAAACAATTACAGAATCAGTAAGACCAAGAAGCCTAATGACTGGTTCTGAAGTGAATGCAAAAGACACATTGTAAATGAATGAAAATGATTTGCTGGGTCTGTACATTCCCACCAAGCCCTTCCTAGGGCTGGTATATCCCTGGTGCACCTACGTTAGTAGTATTTCTGCCTTGCTTGTCTATATTTATACTCGTCAAAATTTGCTCTTGTCCAGTAAAAACTCTCAGCATTTAAAACTGCATCTGCATAGTGATAGGAAAAACAAACAAACAAAAAAACCCCCACATAAACACCAGTTTGCTAAGTTAGTCATATGTCAGATACATCTGAGAAAAGCACATAGGAAGAGCTGACTACTTTAAGTATTTTTATCCTGCTACGATAGGCAATAATTTATTTAGAATTACAAATAGTTTTTAGTTTCTAAGTTTTATTTTATGTGTTTTGCCTGCATGTATGTTTATGTACCATGTGCAGGCCTGGTACCCATGTAAGTCAGAACAGAGTATCAGGTCACCTGGAAATAAGATTACAGATAGTTGTTAGCCACAGTATAGGTATTGAGAACTGAACCTGAATCTCTGAAAGACTAACAAGCGCCCTTAACTGCTGAGTCATCTCTCCAGCCCCATAAATCTACTTTCAAAGCAACATCAGGCCCACTTGTTACCATTAAAATAAAATTTCAAGACTCATTTTCTAAAACAGATGCTGACATCAGGAAACAGCCTACTTTCTCTGCTGTTTGAAAAGTAGGATGACAGACATTTTCACCTGTTGCTTGATGCATATAATAATTTCAACAGCTGTGAGCTGGCACAAACACTATGTCACTCCTAACCCTGCGAACATTTCTTTTTCTCTGGACTAGTGATAATGGCTCACTGGCCTCAGACTGTCTAGAGCCGATCAGTCATCCACACTGCTTTCAGATTCACTTCCCTAGAGTAAATCAATGATTGCATCATGTTTCTTAAATGTCTCCTCCTGGCCCTTCCACTTGCTTAGTACACTCAGCTCCTCTGCTACAAGAGCCTTCCTTCTGTCCACCTCCCTCTGCTTCTCTCTCATTTAACCAGACTGTGCCTTCATATATCACACATTGTCCTCTCTATCAGAATGTTTATATAAAACATGGAAAGATATTTTTAAAATGTAGGCATCTAGCCAACATCTTTACAAAAAATTGTCCTGCATGGGCCAGAGTTGTACAAAGATAGGCATGCTAGGCCAGCGCTGAGTTGATGCTCCAGAGTGTGAGAATGTCCTGTGCTATCCCACGTGACAGCTGCTGGCTATACAGTACCTAAAGCATAGTTATAAACTTCCTTATAAACAAGGAATTGATGTTAATGCATTAATTAAATCAAAATATAAGTTTCCGGCTAGCCAGTGTTTATCTGAGTTTGGGCAAACCAAGGGTAAGGCAATATATTGATATTGACTGTAAGTCTAGACTTGGTGAAATTATAAGTTTGAGAATTTTTATTAAATATCTGTAAAAATAATTTATATCCAGGAAGCAGACAATAACAAAAATGTCTGTTCTGATGGGCATTTCTTTGTTGATAGATAACTAATTTCTCATAATTTTTTTAGCCCTCATTAATGGCTTATGTTCAACATTTTATATGCATTTACTTTATATTTTTCTCTAAGAGTCATTTTACCTTTTGTGACTTATTCTGTAACACATCCTTGTTTTGCAGGAGAGAGAAGGCCATTAAAGGTCTACCTTTGTAGCTCTTAAGTGTGTGGTAAATTCCCATCTTCTCCATGTTCTTCCGGATGACAGCATCTAGGCACACAGAGATTCCTTTCTACAGGACTGCACTCTCAGAACCCACCACATTCCCGATCCCACCACAGTTTCCATCCTGCTACACTCCCACCTTTACACAACCTTTGGAAAAGTCTTCTATGAAATTAAAACAGATTAGGTTTCAATTACATTCTTCTCAGGTGCTAATAAACCCATTATATCATAAATAATATAAAATACACATATGCATATCCCAATTAATACATATGCCATATATATGCCAATTAATAACAATGGTCAATATTATGGGAAGGAATCATCAACCAACTAGCCTTAAAACTATCACTGCAGTATAACAAAGTCTTTTTGCCTGCAAATGATGAAATCACAACAAACTGATCTTAAAATAACTTAATCGCTGTGACAATATAATGAGGAATGTTCTGCTAGGCCCATTAAAGTGACATGCAGTTGGATAATTATTTTTACAGTGTCAGGATTCTAAAGCTAAAAGTTTCTCAGCTTCTGTTATTTGGAAATGCTAAATGAATGTTGTCAAAAGATTAAGTATAAATTGGTTATGAATCTTCATCTAGCTATATCATGCAGGGAAGGTTACATTATAGCAGCCATGCCTCTGTCATCATTAAGAAAATGGAGAGTCTTATTTTGATGGTATTAAAACTATTGAAATTATTGTTTGTTCTATATAATTGCCTCTGAAACTGAGCCTTTGATGGCCAACGCCGAGTGTATAGACAAGGTGGGTAACAGTGGAAGACAGGGAGAAGCAGTGTTTGTTCTGCCAGCAGGACTGGACCTCTCTGACCTCCTGTGGCCATGTTTCAGTAACCCATCATGCTTGAAGGCTACTTTTCTTTTCCAACTACATTTTCCTAACTGATTAAAGGATCTGATTTCAGAAAATTGCCCATTTTCAACCCAGTTTGCCTCACTTTTTCAGGCAATGACCTGTGGTTTGATCACCTGTCTAAACCATCTGGTGGCTCATTATAATCCTACAAATGGCTCCTCCAAAGCTCCATCATGCTTTTTAACAGCAGCAGTAACAACCACACAGCCAGAGAAGCCTGATGAGTGGCCTCTCCTCAACACAGCTAGCTTCTGCTGAACCAAAGACCAAAGTTGGACCACAATAACTTTTAATGTTAGTAAAAACTTAGTGTGAGATAAAACTCTTCTTTTAGATTGTATGTAAATATTAGGAAAATAGCTTTGGGAAATTAGATCAAGACTTCAGAAGAAATCCCTCAATAATTTCAAAAATCAGGTTAAATGTGGCTTGCAATTTGACATGGACTTACACCATGGGAAGCCAGCAAGAGACTTGGTTTTATAAGAAGATCTAATAGCTATAAGAACTGAAATGTTAAGCATGCATGCATATACATAGAGCATAAATTGCTAAATATATTTCCACAATTAATGAGCATATATTATATTTAATTAAGAATCATGCTTTATATCAGAACATCACAAAACAAATATGAAATATTAAAATTAACTGTGATTATTTTTCTAGAAATAAATTTATTAATACTTTTTAAAATTATGTAGATGTTCATTAAAAGTCTCTCAGATAATAATCTATTTAGATTTTTTTCTCTTATTTATTTTTTTCCTGGTATAGAAAAGATTTAATTCCACTTATTTTTGTTGGAATTTGTTGTAGAAAGTTTCCCGGCCCATTTGGCGCTGTTTGTAACCTGGCGCAGCCCTCTGCAGCTTTTGGAACCCGGCACACACGGCAGGTTTGGAACCTGGTCCATGACAGTTTTGTCCCCCAAAGAAATGAATCACACATTTATATCTTTTATACTGTTTGGCCCATGTCTTAAGCACATTACTAGCTAGCTCTTTCATCTTAAATCAACCCATTTCTATTAATCTTTCCACCATGTGGCCCATAGCCTGTGGCTCACCTGAATTCCTACATGCTTCTTCTTTGGGGGACAGATGGAGACTGGCTTAGCTCCGCCCTGCTCCTACCTGCCTGTGCTCTGATCCTCCACCCACTTCTACGGTGCTTTGCATAGGCCAAAACAGTACTTTATTTACAACGTGCAAAGAACATTCCACCACAGGAATTTTTCCTGAGTCCTTTTGAGTTTGTTTCATTTAAAATTCACAAAATGTTACATTTATAAAATAGCAAATGATAATTTTTAAAGCAACATGAGTTTTATAAGATACTCAGAAACAAATAAAATTCTGTCATCTATCATCTACCTATCAATCACCTGTTTTTCTTTTAGGGAAGGTACATTCATGTAGCAAAGAGTTAATAAATGAAATAATAGCAATATCTACAGAAGCAAACAGTAGCTAGAGGAAGCCATAGTGATCAAGGGAAGAAAGAGAACTGTTTAGGAGACAAAGCACCAGCATACATTGCCAGTGAACTCAGGGATAAAGATCATGGGGGAAATAATGCATGCTTTTATAAAAGTAGCATCTTCCAGGTTTTGGAAATCTACTCCAAAATACACATGTTCTGTTTCCATTCCTGTCAGGTCGTAAGCCACAGGCTTGCCATGGATCAGTGATTTGGGTGACACTTCCTGCTGTCATGTATCGTTTACTAAGCACATACTTCCATGCTCATATGATGTTGCATTCTAGTGAAGATCATTGCCAAGCAAATGGTCATTTTGTCAGTTTACTTATGAAAAATGACTTTGGACAATAAAATTTACCCAGAATTTCTGGGCTTCCTAAGTGTTATTCAAGTGATTTTAGACCTAGCTTTGTATGATTCCAATGCACCTAAAGTCTCTGCCAGGATCCTGTCCAGCCTATAGAGAATAGCTATAATGCTTGTTGGGAAGCACGGTCTCTCTAGATAAACACAGTTAAAGTTAACAACTAAGATATGCAAGGAGAGGAAGGAGAGAGAATGCAGCCAGTGCAATGCTAGACTCAGGAGTGACCTTAGTCCAATGCCATGTGGGCTGTTTAACATCTGTTAGGATCTGGGGACTGGTCCTTAAGGTGTTCTGAGCCTCACTTCCTTCATCTAAAATAGAAATAAAAACATGTGTCTCTCACAATGTCTGAAAACAATAAACCCAATCAAATACCCTTGTCTGGCATGCATTTGCAAATTTGATGCATAAAAATGATCAGGGACACACTGTACTAGACCACAGTACATGGAGCAAAACCCTCAGCAGAAAGGTAAATAATCAACTGAATGACCAATCAAGAGCACATGATTAAGATCCAAATGCAAGGCCCTGTGTAGAGCTGTGTGCTTTAATCCCAAAAACACTCCCTGGAGGCCAAAGTAGGGAGATGATGAGTTCCAGAATGGCCAGGGATACATAATGAGATTTCATCTTAAAACCATCATCAACAAAATATTGAACATCCAAGGACAAAGCAGAGGTGGGCAAACCTGAGACCAGTGTTTAAAGGAGCCCAGAAGCCCTCCTCATAGTAAAGATAAGCAAGAGGCTGTAGGAGAAATCATCGACCACACACTTCAGTGCTCACAGACTCCATCAGGGACCTCCGCAGAGACAGGACAGACAGTATATGGATACTAGGTCCTCCTCTGACTCTTTCCTTTCACTCTTCTTTTGAAATGAGACAAGGAACAAACCTACCCCTAGATAGCACCTACTATCTTTATCATTCTCTCCTTAGTGCTCATTTTCAAAGCGTCAAGGGAGGAAAGAGGATAATGTTACCCAGACTCACCCAAGGCCTCATTTAGGGAAGCTTCCCTTGTTACACCAGGGGCACTGACAGCAGAGATGTTCCTGCTGGCCTCATTTCTTTTCAAAGGCTCTAATGCACAGATAACACAAAGTCTGTTTGTGTTTCTCTGGAATGTTTATTCATGAAGTGAATGAGTGTGGAACTGTTCCCTCTCTGTTCTGCCTGCTCTCAGGGCCGAGCTTGGTCTCTAGCATTTTCAGCTTATTGAAGGAATGGGATTGGCAGCAAAATGAAATAGACTTCATCATTGTAGTGTCTATCACTTCGCATCGGTGTCATTTCTTTGACAGTAACATGGTTGATGAATGGAATTTGTTGAACTACAGAGAACAATAAGATATTATTTCTGAAGTCCTGGTCTTGACTGCTATCTGAATGCAAAGCCACCAAAGTTAAGTGAAAATGCCTTATATAGCACCAAAAGGAATTCAATCAAATTTGGAGTGTCCATGGCCTTCAAATAACTTCAAATAACTGTTTTCAAACTGTCAGTCAAATATCTTAGTCTCACATACCAAAGTTTTATATAAGCTATGATTGATTGCCTAGCACTATTGTATTTCAAATATAAGATGACTTTAATACAAGGAGTCTAAATGCCAATAGCAGTGAAGAAAGCCACTCCTCTGCTGAGTTTACCAAATATGGTAAAGAAGAAGGTGTGTATATATCCACAGTCCATCTCACATCAGTTCAGTTTAAAGGATGATGCCAGAGGTGGGCCTGCCATGATCACATGAACTCCCTTATCAAATACCTACAGATCTTCTGAGAGTGAAGCTGAGAGGAAAATGGAGTACCAGGGCAGAGAGGGTGGTGGTGGTGATTTGAAGTCATGGTCTGACTTGTGTGAAAGTCCAGAGAAGGGCCACAAGTCAAGGCACTATGGGGATCTCTGGAGCTCAGAGTAGCTCTGTCTAGTCAACAACCAGAAAAATGTCAGGCCTTCAGACTCACAAGAGCAAAAGTGAATTCTGCCAACAATCTGGTAAACTTAGAAAAGAACCCAGACTTCAGAAGAAAACATAGCCTACCCACTAATTACTGCAACCTTGTGAGCCTGAGCACAGAACCCACCTAATCCATGCCCAGACCCATCACCACAGACACCAAGATTACAAACATGTTTTATTTGAAGCCATCAAATCTGTGGTAATTCATTGTATAGCAAATGAAATTATTATAGGTAAGTGGTTTTCTTAATTTTAATAATCTTTAGTTTTGATACATGTGAATCATACAAAGGATTCCAGGAGAATCTACGGAGAGGCTACTGGTAGATAGCAGCATGGCCTGGAGACCCAGCTTCCTTCTGTGGTTCTGTCTGGCTTAATTCTGATGACCATGCACATGCCAGGAGCACTACCATGCCCTTCTTGTTCTGACAGGATATGTGGTATCACATATGCCAGATGCTATTTATTATGCATTCACATTCATGATGATGGAAACAACCACTCCCGACTCTACCCCAGTTTTAATTTCTTTACATATGGCACATGAATGGAAAGACCTTGGCTTTGCCTAAGAGAGCCATATTGCAATGCTGACTTCCACCTACATTTGTGGCAAGCCAACCGAGCTCTGCTAAGCATCAGCATCCTCATTTCATGGGTCATCTCATAGACTTAAGGCAACTAAACAAGGACCATTCAAATAGATCCATCTAGAGTAGTTTGTGTAAGATTAAATACAGAGATGCACATATAATCATAATTATGCTAAAAGATATAAGATAGGAGAAGTAAATATCTGCACACACATGTACACACACATATATAGGTACATACATACACAGGCACAGAGACATATGTACACACACATATACCCATACACACAGAGGTGCATATATAGCTATACACACATATACACATACACAGGTGTACACACACATACATGCACACACACATGCAAACACTGTGGCAAGCACTGGTTCCTAGAGGATTCTGATACACACAGAAGTATGGGAAGTCCAAGAAGTTAAAATAAAATAGACTCAGGAAAACTGGGCAAATTAGAAAGAACTTAGTGAGAAGGAAGCAGAGTTTATGGTAGGAAACTTATGGATTATGGTCTCTCAAATGTGCAGAGACTGACACCCATGTGTACTGAAATCTGAGGGGTTCACCAAGCTGAGGACACCAGTGTTTGCACCTATGAGTAACAGGTTACTCCTTCCATCTTGGGTAATGGTGGTAATGATGAAAACAGTCACTAGAAGCTTAGCAAGTGGACCAAGCTATTGCCTGGAAGAATTTATTGGGTAAAATTTGAGAAGATGGTGTAGAAAATGAAAGCAAAGAACTATCTTGAGGTGGAGAAGCTGAGAGGACAGGACTGAGGAGAGTTCTTGAGCCACATCCATCTTGGCCCATTTCCTCCCCTGGGAAAGAGGGCTTGTTACCAAGAAGGCCAAGCTGAAACAAAAGTGATTCCCATGCCCTTGCCTTGTCAGGGCGAGTAACTCTGTGTGATGGCTCTTCCTCCTGTGCTAGAGTCTACAATCCAGGCAAGAGAGGAACAGCCAATTAGCTCAATGTCCACCTTTGCTTAGCATTACTTGGCCACCACATTATTCCTGTACACACATCTTGTTTTCAAATGTATCATTAGTCATATAGTTGATATGATTTCTCTAAATACAATTGAATTTTCAGTGCTTTTTATCTTTATATCATACTCTGTAGCCACTATTTTGTTCATTTTTTTATTAAGAAACAGTTTGCAAATATGGGGTTTCATCTACTTAATGCCATAAACCAAACCACTGTATGTTTTCTATTTATATTATCTAGTATAAGACTCCTCACACTTAGTTCTCTACATCTATTAGAACCTAATTCCTGAAAACTATGGTTTTTTGAAACCCAAAACATATCCAATTATAGTTTTAATGTAACACAGTCTGTAAATGATCAATAAATCTAAAACTCACAAACATTTCAGTTTTGGTTTAAAAATGATTCAAATATTTGAGTTCCATGTTATAAAATTGTAGCATTGATTTTTCACTTTGTACTTGACCTCTACATGAAAGCATAAAGGACTAATGCCTGATTTTACATCCATTCATCTTATTCTATTCACCTTGGAAAACATGGCAGGAAAAAATATTGGACTTTGATGTAGTTCCTTTTAACTGTCAGCTTGACACAGCCTAGAGTAACCTGAGAAGGGTATCTCAAGGGACAGGTTGTCTAGATCAGACTGGCCTGTTGGAGTGTCTTGTGTTAACTGATAAGGGGGTCCATCCCACTATGGGAGGCTTCATTCCTTTGGTGTGTAGTCAGAGACTATATAACAACACAAGTTAAGCATGAATGGAGAAATGAAACAGTGAGCTGCATTCCTACATCATTCTTGTCTTCAGGTTCCTGCCTATAAATCACTGCCCTTCCTTCCGTTAATACTGGACTATATAACCTGGAAGTGGGAGATGAAATAAGCCTTTTCCTCCTGGAAGTGGAACATGGAATAAGCCTTTTCCTCCACAAGCTGCTTCTTGTCAGAATGTTTTATCAGAGCAACAGAATGAAAACACAACTACCATACATATCCCCCAAATTATATAGAGTCAAAATTATGAGAGTTACATGTTTACCAGTGATGAAAATCTCCCTCAATGCCAGTGCTCACAAAGAGAAAACCAAGAGCACATTTTAAACAGAAAGGGCTACGGTTGTGCTTCTCTGTAGAAATCTGAAGCATGGTTCCAAACTGTCCTGGAGTCTAGAAAGCATGAGAGGGATGTACTTGAAAAGCAGAAAGGGGCTAAGAACACTGATTACTCTGTTCTTCTAGAAGTTCTGAGTTCAATTCCCAGCAACCACATGGTGACTTACAATCATCCATAATGGGATCTGATGCCCTCTTCTGGTGTGTGGGCACACATGCAAACAAAGGCCTCATTTACATCAGCAAATTTGTGAAAGACTTGGGGATGCTAGCCTTTAATCCCCAGCACATAGGAGACAGAGTCAGTCAGATCACAGTGAGTCCGAGGCCAGCTTGGTCTATATAGTGACTTTTGGGACAGCCAGGACTATACTGAGAGACCTTGTCTCAAAAAAAATCAAAAAATCAAAAATAAAACAAACAAACAAACAAACAAAAAAACACAAAGCCAGAAACTCACTTAGGTATGGTGGCACACACTTGTATCTTAGCAATTCAGAAGGCTGAGATAATGAGATCTAGGAATACAAGGCCAAAGTCAACCTTGTCAACATAGAAAGAAACTGAAACAAAGCAAAAATAATGACAGCAAATAGTTTGTATTTTTTTAAAAAATGAGATATACAGTGTATAATAAACTCTCAACACTAAGCAATGAGGACCTCAGCACTGGGGACCACTAAGAACTAAGCATGAAATGACTGTAGAGTAAGAGGGACTGAAACATATGCTAAACAGACATCTCTCATCTTTATTTTTATTTAAGGTGGTATGCTTTAGGTGGGCATATTTCAACTGAAATACAAAATTTGCAAAAATCACTGCATTCAGGTCAACTTGTCTGAAAAACTCATCATTAAAAACTGTGGAATTGATATATAAAATATATTTCCTTGGAAACAGAAGTGGAGAGCTTTACAATTGAAATCCAAAGCAAGCACAGGTCCCATTTCTTATAAATGACCATGTATGAAGGCAGCTGGAGATTGAAGATGGATGGAGACTGGAAACAGACACATGGTACTTCAGAGGTGGCAAGTATTGAACAGCATCACCATAGAACTTACTGTGTTCTAGACAGGCACAGATTCTCATTTAAGGGCTTTGCATAGAGATTATAAATAATTATAATGGAAAATCCGACATTCATGGGAAATATACTTAATCCATTGATACCCAAACTCCTGCTTTGCTGAAGAATAGCTAACTGGTCTGAAATTTATGTGTGATAAATATGTAAACTGATTGAAGTTATAAATATCTTCAAAGAAATATCCAAAGCTCATTAGAACCTTTTTTTTCATTAATGAGGAGGAAAAACAGAAAAGTTATCTCTATCTTATGTTTGGAAAAACCCAATGTTTCACTTTACATCTTAACTTACACTATCATTTGAAGTAGAACTCTAGCCTCTTTTACTGGACATTAAGCCTGGATACCACATGCATTTAAGCAGGTGCTCTACCACAGAGCTTGATTCCAGCCTTTCTTCTTGCCAAGTTGCCTAGGTTGCCCTTGAACTTCTTGTGTAGCCTAGGCAGGCATTCAATAGAATCATCCCGTTTCATCCTCCTGGATAGTTGAGAACATATGCCAGCATCATCCGCCTGACTTAGGATGTCAGTATCCTAGGGTTGTTCTTTATTTTATGAATGTTTTGCTTACATATCTGTGAACTCATGGAGGTCAGAACTTGAAACTGGGATTATAAATTGTTGTAAACTACTGTATGGGTGCTAAGAACCAAATCTGGGTCCTCTGTAAGAACAGTAAATGCTCTTAACCACTGACCCACTTTTAAAATCTACTTAGATTTTATATGTGAGTGTGTTCACTAAGCAGAGAGCCCCCAGCAGCACAGGCCTGACAGTGGATTTCTACTGTGTCCTTTGTGATGCTGTAAACTGGATCCTCGGCTGACCTCTGTGTTCCAAGAGGTTCAGTTCACATGCCTTTTTGCTTTCTATCTATCCTTACTGTTTAAATGATCTTGTACAATCCACAAGTACATTATTTATTTTTCTCATTTTTGTTACAAAGTGCTTGATAAAATCAGTATTAGGAACAGTTTACTTTGGTTCAAACTTTGAAAGTGCAGTCCAGTCCATCATGGCTGGGAAGTCATGATTCCAAAGAGCATGAGGGAGCTGGTCAGCCACCATCCAGACAGGAAGCAGAATGTGATGAGGACTGGGCTCAGCCCACTTTCCCCTTTTTTCATAGGTTCCCAACCTATGCCATAGTGACACTTCCCTTTAGGATTGTCCTTCCCTCGTAATTACTTCTATCTAGAAACTCCTTCAGTCATGCACAGACCCTTGTCTCCTAAGCAATTCTATACCTTCTCTTTAACAACAGGCATTAACTAGATTTAAATCTGTAAAGATTTAAATACCTAAACTCATCTTATACAGTTTATATTGCTGTATTATTGCTTAATTATTTGATTTTGGTTTTGAGATAGGGTTTCATTATTCATCCCAGGCTGGCCTGTAACTCATTATGTAGCTCAGAATGGCCTTGAGTTCTCCACCCTACTACCTTGCTAAAAACTCAGATGACAGACCAACATGAAGCCATAGTTCAAGTTTTAACTCCCAGATGTGTATAAAAAAAAATCTCAGTAATAGTCACTGTCACCTTTAAGCTAATATGTTCCAAATGCAAACATTTTATTATTCTCAACAAACCCTGTCCCTTCCTAGATGTCTCCATCACAATAAAATAGTTCCATTCACAAACAAGTGCTCAAGACAAACACCTGTGCATCATTCTTAATTCTTTCATTTCCATACATACATACTATGAGCTCTATCTTAAGAATCTAGCCAATCAGTCTACTTTGCTCTGCATCCAGATACAAACCTAATCAAAGGCAACATTGTCTTTAATGTGGAACCTCAGAGCTGTTTCCCCTACATCCATTTCTGTCCTCCTAAGCCTTGTCTCCACTGGAGGCTGGAACAGTGGTCATGAATCCAATCCTATGGTCACTGCTGTGCCTGGTGTCCTCTGATGTCTCCTTTCACTTCCTTTACACATCCTGCAAGTCTCCTAACCTGATCTGGCCATACAGGCTCCTTACACAGAGAGTAGCACCTTCACTCTGTGTTGGTACCTGCTGTTCTCACTACTTTTCCACTATTCCTTTCAACATTTTATAGTGAGACCCCTCAAGCTCTCAGAATCCAACGTAGTACAACTGTATTTCCTAAAGTAGTTCACCTTTACACAAACTGTCAATATATAACTGTCCTTTTGATCTGTTTTATGTTTGCTTTTTTTTGTTTTTGTTGTGATTGGCTGCATATTCACACTCAATGCAACCTCAAAGTGTATTAAAAATTCACTTAGTTACTTGCTGATAGGTCATCTTTCCGAATTTGAGATCAGCTTCATGTAGGCAGGAATTCTGTTTACACCACTACATTCCAGTGTGTATAACCACTCACTCTCCTACAGAGCTGGCACATAATAAATGAAAGAAACATAAGGGAATACACATTCATTTTTCTGTCCTGTCTTAGTATTTTTGTAAATTTAAAGTGAAATGACACTTAACTTTGGAGAGGTGGGTTTAAGTCTTAATCAAGCAGTCCCTACCTTAATTAATACAAATATAAATATGTATGCTTATAAAGTATGTGTACTTACACAGTTTTCTCTATCAGTCAATTATTAAACTTTTGCCATATTTGTTGAGCATCAATAAATGCTCGAATTAAATATAGGTGTGTTTCTTTGTTTCACATAAGCCATGAAATAGGTTGATATAGCACATTTTAAAGGAACTGGAGGTGTGAAGATAAATTTGCTCCTACAAAGTCATCTCCTGAGCTAGAAACATCTACTGAAACAAGAAGCATGCCCTGTTTGAAACAAATACTTATAACATCTTCCTACACAGCAGATGATGGCTCATTGATTTTAATACTCCTTAGACTCCACAAAAGCCCCAGAGGATGGATGAAAGCCATGAAGAACTGCCAGCAGCCAGCTAGCCTTGAAGTTAGTGAAATCCAGGCAATTAGATAGGAAGAAGGCAGCTGGCTGATAATCAACCTCCAAATTTGGTCCAGCTATAGTTAGCAATGGTTATTACATTTTAAGTCTGTTTAGTCTGAACAATTTATCCCCCAGGATTGTTCTACTGACTGCAACATTAATATGATCATATTCTAACATACTAGAGTATCCATAGCTTGAAGATAATCTACAAAACTATTGATAACAAAGGAAAGTCCGACGAATCTAGTAATAGCCTGGAGAGATCACATTCTGGCTTTTCTATTACACAGTGAAACACATCTACAGAAACCCTTCTGCTAACTTGTACCAGGCAGACTAATTCACTTCACAGTGAATAAGGTTTCCTTGGTTTTTTTTTTTGAAGCAGTGCTTTATAAAAATTCTAGGCATGCCCATCTGAAAATAAGTTATAAATCTCTATTGTAGGTTTCTGGCTTTCTTCCAATCTCATAAAAAAATATTTGAGAATATTCAGATACCTGTCTTTCCAGAGTGATGTAAATCCATGAATTGACCATTCCTTCACTGCAATAACACTACAGATGTTAGTGTAATTGTATACATGGTTTATCAGCTTTCTCGGGAGAGATTCATCCCTTAGGAATCATCAGAGATGTAATGAATCCCCTCCCTGTCTCAATCCTCTTCCTCACTTCCTTAGTCTCTCATCTCCTTCCCTCAGATGCCAGCTCAGTTAGTTGCAGAGAAAATACTGTGAGCTGTAAGAGAACATCCCCAACACAAAGGCCAGTGTGTATCCCAGTGTCTTCCACACAGGCCACCAGTCTAAACTAAATTGTTAATGCTGCCCAGTGACTGTGGAGAACACGTATTTTAGGCAGAAAAAAATCTATTCACTTTTCTTCTTAGAAGAAGATAATAGCATTTGATTTAAAAGAATGCAAGAATGATTCTGTCCTTAAGACAAACATATTGGTTACATGGGGAGGAGATCCTTAAGAGGGAATCTGGCAGTGCTGCTCTGCACCTCAAAGCCTATGGGTGAGGAACTGCATTTGTAATTTCATGCTTGAAATTACACAAATGATGAGATCTTAGTTAATCTCAGAATCTTGGAACAGAGAACTGCTGCCTTCTGGGTCTACATC
The DNA here is from genome assembly GCA_004025045.1 of Sigmodon hispidus. Lineage (NCBI taxonomy): Eukaryota > Metazoa > Chordata > Mammalia > Rodentia > Cricetidae > Sigmodon > Sigmodon hispidus. Next base: position 249,372 of record PVIH01000744.1, read on the forward strand.
CAAATCATTGATACCACTATATAGATCATTTCAGAAAAGAACAGCTATAGGCTTAGTCTGGTTCTAAGGAAGTTAATTTATGTGGCAATTTCATACAATAACTGATACTAACCATGTAGAGGGGTTTACATTAGGAAATTATGGCATTACCTGAATGCTCATAAATGACAGAACCTAAGTTAATCTTCAGATGAGTGAACACACACCGGAGGCATAAAAGGTGAGGTGATGAGCACTCCACTCTCCTGCAGAGAAGATGGGAGATGGGGAGGGGTTTCTATATACCAACTTCCCATTGCTCCTATGGCCTCACCTCACTAGGCAGGACATGATGAGATGGGGCTCTTGTGTGCATGGACCCAGAGCATCACACCTGTTCCCAGGAACTCTGTAGAGATGAATGTTTTCCTTGATTTCCTTCATGACCCTTTATCTTTTTGGACAAGGTAAGTTCATTCCCTGGCAAAGTGCTTGCAGAAGAGCAGGGACTGAGGGTTTATCTCAGGCTGACAGAGAAGTAGGGCCTTAATGGTCGTGTGTGGTACTTCATGCATTTAGCTGGCCTGGCATCTTGACCTTGCCCCATGAGTGGACTTCTTTCCTAACTTTGACTTGGAGCAATCTGGCTGTCTGTGAGTGCCTTCCTGGGGCTGTGCACCTGTCTGATGTGGATTCCATGGTGGCTTCTTCTTTCAAGCTTTGGCTTGGACTGCTTTTTGGGGGAAAGTGAAAGTAAAGTGGCATACCATGAGAACAGCTCTCATCTTCCTTGCTAAATATAGGCTGCCTGATTATATGGCCACTGAGATGTCATGACAAGTGACCCCTCCTCAGGATTGGCAGGAGTATTGCTTTTCCAAGAGCAGTGTTTTGGTATGAAACCATCCACTGGCCTGAAGGAAGAGATTAGACCAGTCACTTCAAACATTTTAATACTAGCAAAGGCTTTGTGGGATTTTCTCTTCTCTCAGCTGAGACTTTATTGAGGTCTCCAGATCACAATGCTTTTATCAGTTCTGTCAGTGATCAGGGGCTGCCTTAATCAAGATAAGAAAACTAGCTCACCAAGGCCAGTTATGTACTCATAGGAGAGAGGCCCTTTTCACAGCCGGTATCTGCACAAAATGCCATGTGTTAGCTATAGTCCTTGGGAGGACATTAGTCAATTCAGACTGGAAAATGTATGACATAGCTCATTGACAGAGAGATCCATGTCAGATCTTGTATATAAGACCTATATTTGGGTAAGAAAGAAGTCATGGTAAGTAATAAATAATTGAATGAAGAGGGAAATGTACACCAGTACACCAGTAAAAAGCATGCTTACTTACTTCTACAGAAATACATGGCATAAAGGACAAGCAGTCTCCATTAGAAAATAATAATACGGCAATAGGACAACTTCTTGTCATAGGGAGAGCTACAACAGGAAACTTCTGATGCACTTCAAAATGTCATTTCAATATTAATTGCCCAAGAAAAAAGGCATATGACACACTGTTCTTTATTCATGAACATTGTCACTAATATTGGATAACATTTGTATATAAACTTACTTTTAATGTCTATTCAGCCCAGACTGAGAGGACATAGACAGACTCAAAGAGCACCCTGAGCAAGTCCAAAGCAGGTGCCTAGAAGACAGCTATCTGGCTGAGGTGTCGCATTTCAGTTAACTGGTGGTGTCTTACACGATCTCAGAGAGGTCTGAGGCTTTGTTTTCTGAAGGCTTTCCAAGCTTCCTTACCTTATAATTCTCTTGCTACCATCCACTAGAGAGTGTTAAGGCTTGATCTTGTTGGGGTGATCATAGCTGCCTATATCAAATAGCCATAGTCGTGTGCAACCTTGAAGAACTAGTTAGAAGACATTTTTAGGAATGTAATTGACAAGCATACACAAAAGAGAAACTTATTCATTAATTCACTGCCAGGTCAGGGGCATGAACAGAATGTGAAGTGAATTCTTGTTGGCATACCACTACAAAATAAACTGTGAATAAAAATTAATAGCCTATATGGGCTTGATTTAACAAATTATGCCAATGGATAATCAAATACTACATGAGCCAAATCTTTGTAAGAAAAAGTTGTCCTCTATTTCAAGTACAAAAATGGTCAATTTAAAGAAATGAATATAGATTTTTTTCACAACATTTTGACAGCTACTATAAGAAATACATGTGTTTATTATTCATTATAATGTTTTATGATGAAATATTATGTGCACAGAACCTGTAACACAGTGAAACAAACTTTTCCAGTGGTGTATAAAATGAAGTGCTAGTTACAAATATAGTTATGCAACTTCTGACAGATTCTATTGAGAGAAAGAACAAGAGACAACCAGGGATGGTAACTAGACCTTGCTTATGTCATGGGAGAGACAGAGGATATGTAGGGGAGGCATAGACAACTAGTGACATCCTGAAAAGACTGGCATTTCCCCATGTTCCCTGTGGCTGAGCTGCTCAGAGTGCAATGGGACCAGAAGTAAATGGTAGCCAGATTCTGGAAGGCTTAATCTGCCGGACTTTGGAGTTTAAATTTTCATCCAGTTTAATTCACTGGAGATGTTAAAAGTATGAACTTAATGGTCATGCAAAGGATTTTCCAGAATGGAGGATATATTAACATAAAAGGTCAGGAGTCACTCAGGAGCTTTCTGAACTACAGATAACCCATTCATGAACCATCACCAAAAAGACTAGCAGTCCCAATGACTAACATGAGCCAGAAGTATTTTCATCCATAAATATAACCTTTGGACAGGTGACATTGTTCCAGGAACTGTATTCAGGGATCCTGTTGCCAGTAGTTAGGTTTTTTAGTTTTTTACAGTGCTACATGCAAACAATAACACTTCATGCAAAGCTGGATGAAAGTGAGTTGTATGTAATTTTGTGGTACAAAAGGAAATGGCCAAATTGGTAGCTTAAAGGAGATCTGTCCCTTGACTAAGAGTATAAAAAAGGAGAACTTACTTCCAGGTATTGCCATGTACATGTTAAATCCTGCTCCCTTTAAATTATAATTGACAATTTATGAGGAATAAAGCATTGGTACTATTTATTTAAAAACAATGTAAAATATTGAAGCTGGAAAACACACACAGAGAATCTCAAATACTGAGTTTTCTGCGGAGGGGGTGAATGTATTTATACACTCTCAGAAGAACTTTGTACAGTCACAAGTTTCTCTGTCCCACCCAGCAACTCCCACAGCCATATTTAGTCCCACACAACCACACAAAGGCTTCTATTAGTTATAAACTGTTTGGCTTATGGCTCAGGTTTGTTACTTGCTAATCCTTCCTCTTACAGTAACCCATGATTCTTATCCATGTTTAGCCACATGGCTTGGTACCTTTTCCTAGAGCAGCATTCCCATCTTCCTTCTTGGCATCTGGCTGCCTCCTGCCCTATTCTTTCTCTTCCCAGAATGTCCCATGTCTGTTTATCCCATTTATACTTCCTGTCTGCCTAGCTTCTGGATATCCATCATTTTATTAAACCAATATTTATAATGACAAATATTTATAGTGTACAAGAGCATAATCCCACAGCAACTTTGTTCATTTCCAAAATGTCCACTCTGAGGAGTGAGCTAGGAATCCAAATGTGTTCTATGTTCTGTAATTACAGGATTGCCTGGTTTTCTATTTAGGCCTGTTAATATTTGTATTTGGTGGCAATATTAGTCTGAATGCCAATGTGGCTTACAACACCAACCAGAGACTCCCAATTCCCCACTTTACCTAATCAGTGATAAATATTGCCTGTGTTTCCTGACTTGACAACAGGAAGTGTTTGTTACACAGCTGTCATCAACTCTCCTTCCTTTCTTTTCTCTCAGCATAGCTCAGGCTGGCCTCAGATTATTGATCTTCCTGCCTTGTCTGCCCCCGTGCAGGGTGCATGGCTTTGTTTCTCCTGAAAGCTGTTTGCAGGGATGCTTTCTCAAGCGCTTGGCGTTGTGTCAGTTGTTGCTCCTTAGTATTTCCTTATTTATCCTCTCTGGCCTGGAAGGATTTGCTCAGCATGGGATAAAAATGTGATTATTCGTAAATACAGAGAATTTCTAATTATCAAAAATGACAGGAACAACGGAGTAAGACCCAGTACATAAAATCATTAATGTGGTGACAAGCAGCAAATACCAGCACTGCCTAAGCAGAAATGGGAGGTGATTTACAACACCAGTTTGTGCTCTTTTGTTCCTATTACTGAGGAGTCTTTATTTGTGGTATCTCGGGTGGTATGCTAAATGCTGGCAATGCATCACTGCTCCCCTGAACAACACTGTACAAGCAATGGAAGTTCCCTGCCTGCCTATCAGTAATAAAGTCAGCCAAAAGACAACAGCAATCTGTTGCCTTGAAATGCTTATTTGTTGCTGGTATTGTTTTTTCTTAACTGTCTCATGTCACAGTTGGAAGGTCGTAAAGTGGAGGCTCCTTGTTGCATGTCATTGTCAGCTTCAAGTGTCAGAGGGGCAGTAAAGGCCCTTTAATAAAAACTCCTGATGACCAGTATAGAATGTCTGGCCTTGTTGGAGACCTGACCCTGCAGCTTGTCAACTCAATCACTTGGTCTAAAGACCATCCCTAGGATGGCAGGCTCACCCTGAGCCATACTCAGGCCCCAGGAGAAATAATTCGTCCTTTAATGAGACTCTGTATTTCTCCATCCTGGAATACCTGCCCTTAGCCTGGTAGCTTACCCAGGTTTATCCATACAGCTTTGTACGTCTGCCTACAAACCTGCATTACTCTTCTTTTCCAAGCCTTCTTCTCTCAATACTGTGTGTTTTGTACTGCCTTATGCTGTCTATGGAGCCACTCCCCACCCAGCTATCTGACTACTTGTCTGGCATACATCTGACCTCAACGCCAGCTTAAATGCCATGGCTTTTTTCCTTCTCTCCTCCCAGAAACTACTAGCTTGCCTACCCTGAAATCATTTCTTTTAAACTCTAATAAAATTTTCCTTGAGTTTCCACTTAAGTAAATTCTTAATTTTTTTGTTGTTGTTGTTGTTTATGAGACTAAGAACATCAAAAAGGGATCCTGATTCAGCTTGTATCATCCACGGACCACAAAGGGGAATGAAACATTGATGCCTCCAAATCTATAAATAGTGATGATATTTCAAAATCAAACATGCAATATACATGAAGTGAGGTCTGTTAACTCTTCCAGTTTGATACCGTCAGTCAGTGAAGAACAGGCAGTTTCAGCCCAAGTTTACAGGACCCCACTGTTCCTCATAAAGACCCACATACCTTGCTATCCACACCTGGAGATCGTTCTGTGCTATAGAGGAACAAAATCTGACCTCCAGTTGATTCCCTATTTGGCAGGGAGAATAAGTTTGTAAACAAATGTAACTGTCCTCACTTGTATGTGTTCACACATGGTCTTTGTAAGCTTGCACATTGTGTATCTATAAATTATGAGGATGCATAGCTGGTAAAGGAGAAGCCTTGGATTTGTTCAGACTCAAGCACATGGAGTTTCTACCCTGAATAAGCACATTAAAAACTGAAGGAAACAGTCATTCATCCCAACTTACAAATAAGAAAAAAAGCCTCAGAAATTAGTGACCTCCTAGGAGGCCACTCCATGTAACAAGGACCCACACTTGACAGTCCAAGTCCATGCTCCTGATTTTGTTTTTTGGTTCTTACCCAGAACATTTTCTTGGTTTTCTGGTTGTATAGAAAAACAAAACAAAACAAAAATGTGTGAAAAGAAAAACTGAAAGTCAACATTCTTGTCTAAGTTGTATTGCTCATGGGCAAGAACAACATTTAACTATCCATGTCCTTGTCCTTTCCAAAAGGTAGGCTTGCAAGTGACTACTCTGTGGGCATTATCTAAAGCCACTTAGATGTGTGTGGCACAGGGATCTGGATTTCTGCAGCAAATTCACTTCAATCTCCTGAAAAAAATCATCTCCAAGCTACAAACTCTCCTCAAAATGGAAGAAGTCTGTCTTGAGGTCAGCACACTCAAACGCCTATGTTTTCTTTGGATATTTCACCTATATTTTTTCTACCTCTAATTTGTTTCTATTTTTATCATATTTATGATATGTTTTAAATTTCTTTTAAAATTTTCCAAACTATTTAAACATGAAAATATCTAAACGATAACTTGTGCTACAAATTTTTATTGTAATTGTTAATTGCTACATGGAAATAAGCATGCTTATCATATACTTTCCAGGCTGATCATTCCTCAAGACTCCTAGAGGAATGTTTTACTTATGTTACCATAAAAGTCCTACCATTTCTTCCATTTAGATATGATAAAGTGGAAGCGTAGCAGGGCTAAGAATCAAGGCCAGTGCCAGGTAATGTGACCTAGGCAAAGCTCTGCGTAGATCTCTTCCCGACCACACAGGCTTGTACTTTTATGTGAGCCCTAAGGGCTCTGCTTCATTAAGCCTGATGGCTTGTTAGAAGAGAGAACCCAGCTATTAGGAGTAAGAAAATCCAAGAAAGTGCCATGGGTCAGCAATGCCAGGGTTCTTGTCCCACAGTTTAGATCCCAGTCCCTGGCAGTGCCAGCCTACTGAGGGCTAGCTGAAGGACCAGAGAACCTCAGTGGCATTCTTAGCTTCCCATTTAATATTTAGATACAATCACTAGCCTCTGCAACTTAGCTATCTAAAACTCCAAGCATAATTAAGTAAACACAGACTTTGTAGATGTTAGTTCAATGTTTTGGCAATAAATTTTTCTGAATTACATTGTTGCAAATACTCCTCTGAAATTGCCCCTGTGAGATCTGAGGGCTGGGCCCTAGGGTTCGCCAGTGTGTTCTGGTAAACTATAAGTCCTTCATAGTAAAATTTGCATTTTTAAGTTAGACTATTATCCTTGTTGGTCTCCTTTCTGCACAGGGTTAAACATGGATTAATGAAGCCAGTGAGCTTTAGTTTTGTTAGCCAGAGGGTGATCTTCCAGCAGTTCTGAGCCAAAAGAAGAGTTAGAGACCTGGGGAAAAAGGTAAATTATAAACAGAAATCAAAACTATTGAAAGAATAGGCCCTTTGTTTTCATGAGTTTCCCAAGTCAGAAATAATGGAAGTATATTATGTATACAAATATATTACATATCCAATCTATTCTCTTATTCAGTATGTTTGAATGCTGTGCAAATACCACCTAGAAGCAGACAGCTGGCATTAAGCAGATCTCTAAACCCTCTCCAGCCGTGCCATTTCTTCATATCCTATGCTTGACTTGGAGATAAGCAGCAATATTTTAACTTTTAAGAGGATTTCCAACATTTGGAAAAACTTAAGCATCACTAAGCTACCAAGAAAAACTGAGAAGAGCAGAACACAGAGGATCAGCCAACAGAGAAATATCACAGAGAGAAAGTAGCAATCTCATTGTGTTGCAAAACAGGTCTTGTACTGTGGGGAAAAAAAGGCAATATTTACTCTGCACAAAGCAACTATGTCCTTGGAGACAGGCTGTGACAGGGTGTGAGCCCTAAGTGTTCTGCCTGTGTCCAAATACCAAGGAAGTGCAAAGGCCATAGAACTAGTCCCATCAAAAGATAGCAGGCAAGCAGGAAATCAAATGACTACAGTCTTATTGCAATCCCTTTGGTCACATGCTAACAGCCTTTCTCTGGGCCACTGCTCTCAAACTAATGGAAATGTTTGACTGCTGGCTGGATCAACCTTGAACTCTGATATTTGTACTGACACTCACCCATCTCTTGGGGCTACTTCAGCAAATTTATTCTAATGTAACACTTTCATGAGTTAACTTCTTGAATTTCTTTCAATGCTGGCAACTTAAACTACAAAATATATGTTAAAAGACATTAGGGATTAACAAATTATTTCTATGTGTTTTACTCCTACAATTTCTAAAATGACTTTTATTATACTTTTAAAATGCTGGGATCATCATTATTACTTTAGGAAAATATAAACTGAGTTAGATGCATATTGAGAGATTTTTCAAATAATTTAGAATTAAGAATTTTATAATAAGTATACAGTATTGAAATACAAAGTTATGATATATAACTGCAAAAGTAAACAGTATACAGAGAATGTGCCACTTATTTTTAAAAAGCTGTGGAGTTGGAATAATGAGTTGTGGTGGGAAGATATATTAATGTTTAAGTTCAAATAAAGTGAGGTCATTTTAGGGAGACAAGTGCATTACAGATTTGTAATATGTTGATAAAGAACATTAGAACAAATGGTAGAATCTGATCCATCCCAACATCTGCTGGCTGAGAATTACATTTTGCATACAGATGCTGGCCTTCAACGTTTTTCAAACCTCAAAGAGAGCTGCTTTATATAAGAGTATGGCATTGCAAGACTCGGCTTTAAGAATGTTTATATCTGAAGTGTTTACGCCACAGTAAACTGTGTTGTATCTTATGTGAAAGAAATTCTTATAGAATCTTCATCTTTGACAGTGGTCATCTTAAGATTCAGTGGCTGATGACATCAAAGCTTCTCTACTACTGATACAACAGGTTTGCCTCAATTTAATGACAGTGTTTCTTTAAAAGAGTGCAGCCTGTCCTCATGCATCCCCAATGACAAACCAAAGTACCTTGCCACAAAAATTTACTCTGAAGAATCAAGAGTTAAATGTGTTTACAGAGCATGGCTGAGAGTTACCTAGCAGGAACTCGGGTACAGTGGTCATACTGGACAGTCTTCAACTAGCATGAATATGGCTTCCCTGTAGACTCAAAGATGGAATCTCCTTCAGTAACTTCTTCGGCCTATATGTTATAACACTCTTGAGAACATAACTATATACAATTAGAGCAGAACCATATAAGATGGCTGGGAAGAGTATCCACAATTTCCGGTGAGGCTCTAATATTCCCCCTCCTTTTCAGAGGGAATTTCAACAATCTACAAATGCTGCAGATAATCTCCCTCAAGCGGGCACAGCTGACTAATGGATGACAATGGTGGCTGATGTGCTTGGAAGACCGAATTGTAGTGTCAGTGGAGGGAATTCTGCCAGAGAAAACTAAGGAGAAGCTGCATCTGTTGAAGCTGCTCCCCCTCACCATGCCTTGTAGAATCCATTGATAGCATGTGCCCTGGGAACCTTCGCCCCTCTTCTCTCCACCTCTTTCTTCTTCCTAGGGTCTATTCCACCCAGGCCAGCTTGGAACTCACATACCTCTGACCCCATTTTCTCAAGTTCTTGAACAGCCAGCCCTAAATTAGGTAGCCACAAAAGGAATTTTAAACAAAAGATAAATAATAACATAAAAAAGAAAAATATTGTTCACAACCTATAAATACCAACACATTTTGAATTGGGTTTTATTCACCAGGTATTCACAACAAAATGTAAAATCTCTACATAGCACCACACACACACCTTAGGCCTCATCATTTTATTCCTGATGTGTGGCACCTCATTTTTAAGTATAGAACACCACAGATAAGTGTACCCTTTGTCTTTGACCTGAAAGTTTCACTTTTCATAGTGTTAAACTAGTTAGTTCCTGGCACTAGAAGGAGAAAAAGAAAACTTCCTAGGCAGGAAGATAGCTGATGGTCCATTTTGAAAGTGGAGTATCTCATCTGTCCACTCAATAAAGCCAGGACAAATATGCTGAGTTCAGGTTTTTCCTTTGTTTTCTAGTTAGAAATCTCCCACATAAACTCTACCTGGTACTTTAGAGTTGTTAGAAATATTAGCACATGAGCTGCTTCTTAAATGTAAAACTTTCTTAAATAACAATCAAGTCTTATTAATCAGTGTAGAATTGAGAGGAAGTACTCATGGCTACGAGTGTTGTTACTATGGGATTGTGAAAAATCTAAGCCATCTAGGGACAGGAGTGACTCTCAGACACATTCCCTCACCTGTAATGTGTGTTCAGCCTTCAGAGAAGTAATCCTGCCCCCAAACACACCAGGGAATTGCAATCAACTTCAATTTACATCAAGGAGCGTTTGAAACAATAAGTAATTAGACATGTTCATGAGAGATAATTATATCATGTGATGATGACTATTCCCTGGAGCATTCCAGGCTCCATTAGAAAGCAACATTCCTCAGTGAACCCCGCAGACTTGGACTGTGAAGGAAGGCACACTGCTCAGCAGAGTTAAAAGCCAATGATACCAATGGGGTCCTCAGCATGGCAGCGACTGCAATAAATTACCAGTGTGGGCTCTGTTTTCTGAGATGGGCTCAATTCATCATGTTATTGAAAAGGTTCCATTATGCTAATGTCTTTCAAAATCACATTCTGCTGTTGCTGGAAGGTCATAAGGGGACATAAATTTTTATATTCAGAACCAGGAAGTTTTACTTCCGTCACAGATTCCAAGGGTTAATAAGAAGCCATCAAAGTAGAGCCAAGGACTCACCAATGACAGCTTTTGCATGTTCACCTGGCTAACCAGAGGGGAAAAGGAGAACAGGTTTCTGAATTTAATTCTTTCAAAAGTAAAAAATGCTTCAAGTGCAGTGGCCTGAAACCCTGGCTGCAGGCATAGGAGTCATCATCTGGAAAACTTCTCTTTATTGAAATTTTAATTTACCATCAATTAAAAGTAGCAGTGCATCAGGTACATGTTTAACAGAACTGTTGTAGCATGTGGGATATGAGAATCATGTACCATCTTCAAATCTTTTCAAAAATAAGTCTTCTAAAGATTTAAGTGTACAGCTTTAATGCACCTGCTTTTTGTGTAACCTCATTGTGTCTACAAGATCAGTGCTTGGGTTTTGACTTGTCTCAAATCCCACATTTCAGTTAATTCTAGGGAAAAAAAAGAAATGATGAGATAATTACTCAATGAAAATTTGATATTATTCCCTAGACAAGTGTTTTCTTCCTATCTTTCCAGGAATTATTGATTTCCTCCGATCACCAAGGGCTATGAACATAATCCATGAATATAAGGTATCATCAATCTATCAATAATTTGTAGTTATGGGCAACAACTGCCAAACAGCTGAGTTAAAACACATTATACCAAAATAGCTCTCATTGGACCAATTACTGTAAATCAAAGCAAGACTGAGGGAAAATGGCTGCTCTTTAGAGATGTTTGCCTGGTATATATTTGGCATCCAATATTCTGTTGCAGCAGGAAGTCCTGGTGTGGGCACTCCTGGCTGCTCTGGTCTTCTCCTGAGCAAGCTTCCACAGCTGAGTGGCTGCAGGGCTTCTGTTTCGCAGAGTAAGTGATCTTTGAATCCAGGAGGCCATTTGAAATTGGTTGCTGAGTGCACTTTGTTGGCACTTTAAGCAAGCTATGGGGAAGAAGCTAGCTTGGAATCCAGGGATGAACATATTCATTACCTTGTATGAAAGTACCTTGGTGGAGTTATACAACCTGCTCTTTTCTGAATCGGAACTAATGTGACAGAGAAATAGTTTTAGTGATAAGTCTAAAATTACTTGGAACCCTAGTTTACAAAACTCTGTTAAAAAAGGGGGGAGGGGAATGAGGACCGTCTCGTTCCTTAAGAAATTCAAATCATCAGGCTTCTTATTTGACCTCAAACAGTGGCTCTCTCCTCACTGCTGTGCACTTTTGTCAGACAGCCTATGCACTCCCATCACATGTCATCACAATGACAGTCACAGTCAGACAGCCTTCACTTGGGACCATCACACACACACACACACACAAAGATTTGTTGAAGAGTTCATCTAGAGAGGCCTGCTTTGCATCGGGGGATATAGTGCAGGCACCCATTGTACAGGCTATATGAAATCTAAATAAGTACCCATCGATACATGGAGCCTGTTACTGAAATTCTGAGCATAAAACACATGGCATATTTTAGCCTCAACACTGTTTAGATGTGCTACATTGAAAATGACAGACATTATGCTCAGTTTTGGGGTGAAATGATAGTTAAGTTCAAATGCAAATGAGTAAAAAGTATGTATAGGTGCAAAAGTTTCATAAACTGTTAAGAATGAAGTTAATGTCACTCTACTGTGAAAAAATTGCCTGCAAAGTGAATTTTGGATGGAGGTTAGTGGGAAGAGCACATCTGTCATATCAATTTACACAGAGAACAGGGCCACTTTCAAATAACAGGAGAATATCTATGATGCAGAAATCAGGCCAAAAAAGCTCACTGGTGTCCCTTCCCTGCCAAGCAGATCCATTGTCTGAGACATTTTACCACTCTATAGGGAAGGCTTAGATTCTTTCCAGTAGGAAACCATGTATTTCTCTCCAGTAGAAAGTCAACCCTAAATATCATGGTGTATTGCCCTGTAAAAACAAAATACACATCTAGCCTGGCAATTGCATCTTAGCATCTTTTACTAAACTTCAGTTACCAGTCTATAGAGTATCCTCCTAAAGGTCTTCAAACAACTTTCATTAACTCCACATTTCCCACATGAAATAATGATTTGAATAAAAATGTAGCCACTAGCTCATTCCTGTTTATATGGCAATCATGGCTTAACCTTGCTAAGGGTCATCCTATAACAGTGTAAAGGTCCTGAACAAGTGGACATACCTGGGGGATCCAAGAAAATCCACTGCCAGGCAGATTAGTCAATGGGTAGTAGAGCCGAGTCCTTCCTTTGCTGTTTCTAAAGTCAAATGTTGTTAAATAGAATGCTAGCTCTGCCCTGGTGGTCCTCATGTCTTTCCAGATTTCTTTGTAGTTAGTGTCTGCTATTCTTGCATAACCATTTATTACCCTTTGCTGAAACTTGGACAGTGGACAGGTAGTCTAATGATACAATTTCTTAAGATGTCTGAAGACAGATGGTGTAGCTCTATTATTTGTGCCTAGAAGATAACAGAATACACATTTCAATCATTTTTATTTGCCTATATGGCATTGGATTGATTAAGTGTTAACATTTACTAGGAAAGAAAACAGCTCTTTCCCCCTTGAAACAGTCATCTTTATAATCGGCACTGGCTTTGGATCTGTGACTGCACTCACAGCTACAAGCTTCCTTCATGGTCATGTGAACTGCAATCATAAAAACAGTCTGCCTTTTGTTGACATGTTTCATCCCCAGCACATACATCTGTGCATATACTCACAAGACACTTGTATGAATGTGCACAAAAACATATATACACACATACATAAAATAGAAAATATATTAAATATTTTAACAGATAATTTTTGAATTAACTAGGATTATAATTATGGCAATTTTCTTTAAAAGTAAATGTGTTTTGTAAATGTTAGGCTCCATATAATTTCCTTGGTTTTATACTTTAAAACATAAATTAACATTAAATTATTCTATTTAATAACTAACCTCAATATAGCCAATTGTTTTTTAATGGGGTTGAATACAAAAGCACTGATAAACCTAATTTTAGGTGCACATATTTTTGGGTTCTTTAGTTCCATTTACTGTAGAATATGCATACTTTTGGGTCACATTAATGAAATTTTTTATTTGTGCTTCTTAAAGAAATTATGGCTATAGAAGACTGTGTTATGTATATTCATAAGCTTGACTCATCTGCTAAAATGCTTGTATATGACAGACAATTCCACATTACCTACTGTTTCTCTGTAAAATACAATGCTGTGCTAGAAGCTACAACAACTGAAAAATAGGATTTTCTATTTATAACTGCAGGATAAGTGTGCTGTTCTTTTTCTGAAAAGAACAGCATCTTCCACCTCAAACATTCAGTGTGCTCCAGACCATGAGAGCACAGAACAATGGTGGAATCTGAGAGAAATCAGTGAGCTACAGAAAAGGTTAAAAGTAAAAAGTGGCCTCCTTTGTTTATGATGCCAGATTTTGAAAAGAAGCCACAAAATGTGTCAAAAGTACAGCAATTGTTCTCATGTGTAAAATAATTTAAGTAAAGAATAAAGGATGCAATGAAGCTATACCATCAAATATACTAGCTCAAAGGGAGAATTAAGCTTTCATCTGCTGCAATGACAAAATTGTTAGTGAGACACAGTCAAAAGAATAGCTTTCCAGTCTGCACAATTCTCTCATAGAGTAGATTTATCATTCCACAGGATGCACTCTCTCTATCCTTTTTAAATATAGACTAGATCACATTCTTTGATAAATAAAAATATACCATTTAATAAGACAAGCCTTTCTCACTTGTAAGTGAACTAAACTCTATGTATCCATGGTATTAAGTCAATATCCCTAGTTAGGTGTTAATGGTCACTCTGATGACATAGACAACCAAATGTTCTTATCCATCATTGGTGATTTCATTATAACTACATAACCAAGTTAATTCTGCCAACCACTGAGATTTTTGTCTTTGCAAAAATTAAATCCAAAATAGAGAAAAAATAAACTCAGATTTTCAAGCACACTTCACAGTTAAAACAGTGCTATTGTTTCTTACAGGGCCCAGGAGAGGGGCACTCCAAAGAGCCAGGCATGTTGGTGGGCCTCTGTCTTTTCTGGCACAACCAACTGTGAAAAACAGAGGCCCTCAGCCTCACTTCAGTTCAGTCTATATGTGAGAAATGTTCTTCTGAGTCATTCACTAACTGGAGGCTGTGTGGGAAGGCCACAGAGACACACTGGAGTCCTTGCTGCTTTTCTACTCTCCAGGAAAACACTGGTGAACAGCTGACCAGCTGTGCTGAGTCATAACAAAGGGGCTTGTGACACTCATTCTAATGTTTAATCATCACAATAATTAATCTGCATTTATCTATTGCTTACTTTAAGGGGACTGTTTGCTGCTTCCATTGGCTGCCTTGTTCTAAACCTTGGTCTTGGATATGTGTCTTTCTCACAGAAGGGGCATGCTTGGGCCTCTTGACGAAGAAGGCCACTAAGGGAAGTGCTAATACATCTTTGGCAGCTGGCTTTGGGGCTGACATTAGTTAGTAATTTTCAATCCAGGCCAGTGCAGTGGATCAGAGTTCCCATAATCTAGTGGTACTAAAACACAAATTCCTCCATGAAAGGACAATACTGTTTGTTCCAACATTCAACAAGTCAGCAATGAGTTAAAATAAATGAGCCAATGGGAACACTCATGTGGGGCCATTAGCACTGAATATTACTGCTGGGATATCCAAGGTCCCAGTGGCTTTGGGCAAGTGGAGACCTTTCTCTTTCTTAATCACCTGTAATCATTATCATTAAACAAACAAACAAAAACCTGTAAACTGAATAAAAACAGTAATAAAGCAGTAACAAAAATAATCTGACCTTTCCTAACCTTCAGAATCAGAAATAAGTATTTTAAATTCTTTACCTTTCAACACAACAGGGCCATATGCATAGGTTAAATGAGATGTGGGATCATTTTAGCAGAATATTATGGAACAAAGTGACTTTGTAACAAAGTACACACACATATATGGTAGTCTCATTTCAACACATATAAGGGCTTCTTAGTATGGGATTATCTACCAACCCAATCATTACCATAGAAAGGTCTCATAATTCCCAGTGGAGATCTTAAAGGAATTCAAGAAGTATTGTAAATACTTCTTGTAATGTATAAAAGGAAGGGTGTTTGGAGACTGCTTTTCCAGCTCTGATAAAGAGAGGTGAGGAACTTGTTTATTTCTTTCCTGTGTTTCAAAGGTATCATCCTGTAGCACGAAGTGGCATGGAAGATATGTAACTCCTACAGCCTATCCAAGCTGTGAGTTTGTGACCACCTGCCTCAGATCCCTATGTGAAGTCCTTTAAAAGTCAGTTTTCAGATTCTTTAGTAAAATATTGACAGGAGTGAAGTGAAATATCTGGCTAAATCCATGGCTTTAGATTTGCAAAGCAAGCTTCAGCAGGCTGAGCAGGTCAGAATACAGTCTTGTTATCTCTGTAATTAAGTATCTAGACATAATGGAAACAGCCTTTTTGTGATTTAAAATGAACAAAACAAAATGCCTTTCAGATGACTCTTTAGAGTCATAAAAGAAGGTGTAGTGGGATTATGTGTTACATTGTAAACAATTGTCCTGCTTATGGGTTTAATAAAAAGCTGATTGGCCAAAGGCAGACAGGAAGTGTAAGTGGGGCTACCAGGCTGACTGGGAACATCTCAGAACAAGACAGACTCTACAGAATTGTTGGAGATTCCAGGAGATGCACAGGACAAAAGTTTAAGTGCAGCTCTGAGAAAAGGTACTGAGCCACATGGCTGAAAAGGATAAGAAGCATGGGTTAGTTTAAGGGTAAAGAGGTAGCAAGCTATATGCCTGGGCCCAAGATCAATCAGCATAAAAATAATATAAGCGTCTGTGTGATTCTGTGGGACTGTGTGTGTCTCTGTGGGTCTACGGATCTGTGGGTTGGCCAGACTGTGGGTGAAACCTCTGGGCCAGACTGGAAAGTCCAGGCCAGAAACCAATTACAACAGGAAGGAGTAGCCTGAAATGATAAATTACTGGATGTTCTTTCAGGATACTGCTTAACTGCTATTGGTGAGTTTAGTGTTTTAGATACACCTTGCAGATGTTGTTTGTGGAGACATACATAGTCCCAATAAGGAGTTCATCACTCTAATAATCTTGATTGATTTGTCCTAGTTCCTCTCTGTCTCTCTGTCTCTCTCTCTCCTTCCTCTGTCTCTCTCTCCCCTGCCTCTGTCTCTGTCTCTCTGTCTCTTTCTCCTGCCCTTTGAAATTTGTAGGTGGTATAGAAAATAGGAAAGTGAATAACTATGAGTCACAATTAGCAACATTGTTTGGGATCCTAATATCAGCCTGCCTTCCTTCAATATGTATCTACCTAACCACTTCATTATTATGCTCATCTACTCTTACCAGGATGTGTCAGCAACTGAGCATTTGAATATTCTATTTTTAGAGTCAATCCCAAGTTACTATATGGAGTCTGGGAACTGTTCTGTATATAGACATGTACCATAAGCACTAGGTGAACCACTCAAGTCCTATAACTGTTGTCAGAATCTGTCACCTCCTCCATTCATTCCTCTGCTCTTTTGGACTAGTTTGATACCAGGCTGATCCCCAACAAGGACTCTGCATCTTGCTCAAGTGTGCAGAGACCCAGGTTATATATTTTTGCTACTCTTCCAGGTCCCTACTATTCAAGTATCCTAAGCCTTATAGCTTTTTTCCAGGGACATTCATTCAACTATAACATTTCTCCCTTTTTTGGAAACTCTTCAGATTATAGCCAATTTCTTACCACAGATACCACAGATAGTTCAGAAACGCAGGGACCTGACAGTTTCTCAGATGAAACCCTACAGCTGCCTATCTGGCCCCAAGGACAAATCTACATATTAAAAGGAAACTTATTCAATCTCTGTGATCATGCTACCAAAAGCATCAAGACTATGGCTGACAAGCAGAAGACCTGGAATGAAGGCTATAGTACAGAATACCAGACAAAGGGAGTTGACATCCAAACCATGCTATGAATTATTGCATCCCAATTATCCGGATTATTGCTAATACTTTTATTAAAAGAAGAAAGGTAAATTGAACAAAAAAATTAATCAAAAACAATTGAGGTGCAAGTCTCAAAATAAAAGATATATAAAATACCAAGATATATTCTAAGTACTGAAAGACCCACAAATGTCAACCCAACTATTATACCCAGTAAAGTATTCATTTAAATTGAAGGATAAATATAAAAGATTAACAAAATATATAACTAATAAGCTAGCTCTACACAGAATACCATAGTAAATACTTTCCTCAGAAGAGAAGAACAAACATACCCAAGAAGTTTCAGGGAACAAATAAACAAAGCCAGAATGGACCATTAAAAAAGCTCTGAAAACAAGTATCAGAAAATCAGCAAAACAATAGGAATTAATATATATCTTTCAACAATAACTTTGAATATTAATCTTCTCAATTCTCCTAATAAGAGACAAAAACTGAATGAATTAGGAAACAAGATGCATCTACTTTCTGCCTCCTAGGAACACATCTCACCAACAATAAAAGAAATAACTTTAGGGTAAAAGGATAGGAAATAGTATTTCAAGAACATGAAATAGAATACAAGCATGTATAGCTATTCTAATATCTGACACATAAAAACTTCAAAATTAACTGTCAGAAGAGATAAAAATGGATACTTCACATTCCTTAAATGGAAAACCCACCAACAAGATAATATAAACCTAAGCATATATGCTTCAAACACAGTTACTCAATTACATAAAGAGATATTCTTATATAAACCCATAGACTGACCCAAATATTAACATAGTTAGTGATTTCAATACCCTAATCCTAACCAATAGTCATCCAAGAAAAAAACCCTCTGAAGTTAAATGAAATGAAAGTGTCAAATGTACTTAACATGTATGTATTCAACATTCTACCCAAACCCCAAATACCCTTTTTCTCCACAGCCCATGTAACTTTCCCTAAAGCTGCCCACATATTAGGAAGGAAACAAAGCAAGTACTAATAAGTATAGAAAAACTGAAGTAATGTTGTGCATTCTATCTGACTACAAGTGAAACAAAGCTAACACCTACTGTGACAGAAACTTCGGAAAATGTACAAAGTCATGGAGACCAAACAACATACTACCAAATTGTAATTGAGCCAAAAATCAATCAAGAAAAAAAAAATCACAATTCCTAGAACTGAATAAAAATGTCATGATATAGCAAAATCTATAGGACACAATGGAGGTAGTCCTAAAAGAAATGTTTATGGCATGTGCCTACACCAAAAAAATGAGATCTCAATTAATAACATAATTATACACCTGAAATCTTTAGGAAGACAAGAATAAACATTACAAAAATGTAGATAAACGATAATCAAGTCAGAGTTGAAATTAATGAGAAAAAAACAGAAAACCCAACAATAACACAAAGACTCAAGTACTATGTGAAAGGAAATCAAACTCTAAAATGGAAAGCTAGGTTAGTGTTGATTGCTTTCTTTTTAATGGCCATATTTTCTGAGTGAGGTTTTAGTGTTCATGTTGTTTTTCTAAGTACTTTAATTTTTAGAAAAACTATGAACTTCTATAATTTTCATGAGGTGTATTTTACATAATCATATTATGCGGTTTATCAATTGTTGCTTTCCCAAATGTCTATTTTGCTTGTCATAAGTCTTTCATAATCTATATAAGCTATCAATGAGACAGCTCCATAGAAACCTGAGTTCATCATGCACATTTGCTATCTCAGGACAGAACTCTGCCAATCAGAATGATTCCTGGTACCTTCTACGGAAAAACACTATTAAGAGGTCATAATATTGGTGGCCATAAAATTAGTTAGAATGTATGCTTAGAGGAACTACCTCATTTATTCATTAACAGACCATGAAAAAACTGATCAGACTAGGAAAAACTGGCTGATGTGCAGAATCAGCTGGGAAATTTTCCAAATACAAAGTCTCTGTCTTTAGCTAAGGCCTCTTGAAATTTATGCTCAAAGATGAGTCCAAATTATGGGTAAGTGTCTCAGAAAACATGACATGCCAGGCCACAGCTGCTAAGTCCTCATTTTCAGGATCTTGACATCTGGTACATTAGATAAGGAGTTTCTTATTGTTTCAATAAAACAAAAAATTTTAAAAACCAACACATAATCATATATAAGGACTATTAACATATACTATGTCTCTTTAGTTTTCTACATATGTGTATGTACATGTACAAATGTTTTTTTAAAATAGAATCGTAAGCTGATAACATGATGATATGTCACCTTTCTCTGTCCTTAGATCTATTCTCCAATACCCTCTTCAATAACTATATGCTATCCTATTTGACTTCTTGATAATTTATTAATTCATAAGTGTTTTAGGGCTTTTATTATTTTTATATTACTTTGAAAATTAAATTATTTATAAATTATTATCCATAAATCATGTGATGGTAGTAGTGGTGTGTGTGTGTGTATTTTTGTGATGTATATAAGTGATCATATGCTCTAACACTCATATGTGTAGAGGTCATAGGATGACTTTGCGGTATCAGCCATCTTTTCTGTCATAGGTTCAGGAAATCAAACTCAGGCCATTAGGCTTGCAATGAAAGTACTTTTACTCACAGAGTTGTCACACTGGCCTGCCATGGGATGAAGCTCTTGTACAATATAAAGATTTGTCACTCATATTAATTTAATAAAATTCTGATTGGCCAGTAGTCAGGCAGGAAGTACAAGTATGACAACCAGACTAGGAGAATTCTGGTAGGAGAAAAAGCAGAGATACAGTTGCCAGCCAGATGTAGAGGAAGAAAAGGTACCAAGCCATGTAGCTAAATATAGATAAGAATTATGGGTTAATTGTAAGAGCTAGTTAGTAATATGCTTGAGCTATTGTCCCAGCATTTATTATAATATTAAGCCTCCAAGTCAATTATTTGGGAAATGGCTGCTGTGTATTTAAGAGGTGCTATAGACACTTCCTACTACATTGGCCCTACCATTAGTATTGTTGTTGTTGACAGGGCTCCATGATGCAGCCCAGGCTATCCTTGTCTCTGCTTCAGTCTCTATAGTGATTAGGTAACAGGTATGCACAATCTTGACCTACTGTTCTCAGTTTTTGTGAATATGGCAATAATATGGCAAATGTCTTCCTGATAAACTCCTTGCATTCATTATTAATGATGAATATTACCAGAAAAATCTAATGAATTTTATGACTAAATCAAAAGTAAACATTGAATTTTCTCTTGTGAGAGCCCAGAGTTTTACAGTAACTCCCTATTCTTTTGGAGACATATGTTTGGAAAAATACAGAGTACATGACAATGAAGAAGTGAGTATCCAAGGAGAAGGGACATACTGAGAAATTCTTTTTAGAAAGTCATAAACTTAACTCCAATATGTAGGTCAAATAGGAACATAATTTTCTTACATGCTGCATTAAGAAGGTAGCACTACATGACAAGATTCAACAGCACACTTATAAAAGTGCAATGTAAATTTTGTGCATTCATGTGTGAGGTGGAGAGTTTAGAAATGAGTTCTAATTATTCCGAGTAAAAAAATTTAAACTCAGAATTCCTTCTAAAGTTTACTGAAGTGATTAAGATATCCATTTGTATTAGACAAGAGAATGAACTCTGTTTTAATACTAAAAAATTCTATAATGATTTATCAAAATTATTAATGACTGTTTTAGTGCTAAGTATGTAAGACTGGCTATGCAGACATCCTAAGTATGTTAGATTGGCTGTGTAGACTGTACCTCTGCTTCACAGAGCATGTTCTCTGCCAGCTTATAGAATCAACCTTTGCCACTCTGATATTCGGGGTCCTATTGTAAACAGTAAACATTCTAAATTAGGTAAAAGAGCAATCCCTTTCTCCACACAGACATATATAATTATCTGCCATAGAGTCCAAAATGAAAAGAGACCAACTGAAATAACCAGTTAGAGAAATACCCAACAGATAACCTGTCTACAACTCATTAGATTGATCTGTTAACTAATGAACTCATGCAGCAACAGAGGTCTGCCTAATCTGTCCTTCTAGCAGCCAGCATGTGTTGGAACTGTGAAGTTTGCACAGTCACCCTGGCTTAAGTTCTAGTCAGTGAAGTGGTCATGCTTTACTAAGATATGACATTTCCTCTTGTCATAAGAGAATGGATTAATCAAAGGAATTAAAGTCATGGTTCTACTTAATCATGGGTTCATAAACCCAAATGAGCTAATACTAAGGTAGCCACACTATTGGTATTTATAAAAACATATAATACTTGATCAACTATATAATCTTCCTAATGTACATGGAGGCAAGCCCTGCACAATTTGAAGTGCTATTTCACTGTGTGTGGGGATTTCAGTTCCACTCTTGGCTCACATTTCCCCAAGATTTCACTCACTTGTTAGTCATGAAATATTACCAAATGTTCAGTTATGTCCCTCTAGGAGAGTTAATACAATAAATGAGTATCAAATGATTCAACTAATTTTTAGAGTGGTGGTATCACAGACCTTCAGCAGAGTGTCCAGTCTTTGCTGTACAGCGGTTTATGTCAGCACAAGGAGTTTTTACAATGATCAGGTTTGGTGACAAAGAAAATGTTTTATGGAAAACCTGAAGCAGTCTGTGAAAACTGGCTGCTCACACTCACCTGGATTGGCCAGGAAGTATTCCATGGTTCAATGAGAAGTACTACTCTCTGAATAGTACTGCAGTACCAAGACACATCCATATCTTCTATAAAAGCCATTAAAGGACAGGTCCTTTTAGATTCTCGTAAAGATCCATGTGATAAATTCACATGGTCAGTTAATATGGGGTGTCTTTCTGACGCTATGAGTATATTATTTTTACCATTTGTTAATAAAGAGGCTGTTTTGGCCTATGGCAAGGCAGCTTGGAGGCAGATGGGAAATCCAAGCAGAAATAAAAGATAAAGAAGGGAGGAGTCATGGAGACTCTGCAGGTTGCCACCCAAGGAAGCAAGATGCAATGGAACACAGGTAAAGCCATAGACCCACATAGCAATACACAGATTAATAAGGATGGGTTGAGTTAATTTGTAAAAACTAGCTGGTAAGCAGCCTGAGACATAGGCCAAACAGTTTGTAATTAATATAAGCCTTTGTGTGATTTTTGGGGGGACTAAGCGGCTGTGGGACTGCAGATCTAAACCTAGGGGCTAGGCTGGGTCAGAAACTTCTGGCTACAAATGTTGCCCAACTTGGAGCAATAAAAAAGTACACAAAAGATTTTGAACACACAGAAATGGAGCCATCTGGGCTTCTTAATCTCACAGTCTTATGTCAGCAGCAGCACAGAGACTCCAGGCAGCTGCATGTGAGATGCAGCTGGCCACCAGCTGCCATGAGCTAAGCTACATGGCCGATTATTGCAGTCTCTCTCATGGGCTGTGGTTTAAAGAGGCTTCTCACAGCCACTCTGCTTGCCTGTTTGGGCTTAACAACATAGCTCCAGGATACTTAATATTGCTTCCCAGATTTGGGGAGAAAAGCTTGACACCTCTGCCATGTTGAAAAGCTGAGTACAGTGGAGCCAGCAGCAAAGGAAGCAAAGGGTCCTAGCCACACAGTTTAGCAACTTAAAAACTCTCCTGGTTAAAAAATAATTAAAGATACACAATAAAAACAGATTCAGATGGTGAAAGCCTCTAAATGGGTTGCAATGTGTGTAAAAATGTACATGGGCTTGGAAGAGAGAAGAAAAGGAGTATAGGCAGTTATATAAAGAAGTAAATGGTTTTAAAAATAAAGTCTCTAAACAGACAGTAAAAATAATACAAAAGAAATAGTCACATAAAGATGGAAAATATACAAGAAATCTAGATTATGTATATTACTGTGTTTTCCTTTAATTTTTACTGTTAATGAGCTAACTGTAGAAAGATATTTATTGTACTTTAAAAGTATCTTGACTTTGAAATTTGTCTCTAAGGATATGTTGCTTTGGAAAAGAGGTTCTGCTTTTGTTTACACAGAAAATGAGAACCTGTAGATTGCTTCCAGGCTAACAGTGTTTGATTGACCAAGACCCCCTGAAGGCAACTGGCTAAGGTTATGCAGCCTCACAGACTACTATAGCCAAGATTTAATTATAATTTTTTTCTCATAACCTCTATGAGATTGCTAGCATCCCCAATCAACAGGAGTTAGTATGAAAAGCTACAACCAAATTCTCAAAATATTATATATAAATGCTTGTTTTCATTATAAATGGTTAATTGTCATTTTAAATCTCTTTCTAGGGACAAAAGGAAAATATAATATAGAAATGATAATAAATAGATTACTGAATCTACTTTGATCCAAAAAACAACTGTTAATCTCAAAATACTTCATGTTGATATGGATTTTAGTGCATTGATACAAATTTAAGGTTAATTTTTTTACATTGTATATTTATTATTTTGTTTAAGATACTATGTTTATGCAATTTCTTTAAAAATGTAATTATAAATAAAAATATTAATAGTTCATCATCTAGGATAATCAAACTTATAGTCATGATAGTTAAGTTTTTTAGCTATACAAAAATATTTATCAATTAGATAGGTAATCTAATTACAGAAAGCTGGATCTCTTTCTGTATGCTGTTAATTATCACTGGATAATAAAGGAATTGTTTTGGCCTATGGCAAGGTAGTTTATAGGCAGGTGGGAAATCTGAGCATAAATAGAGGAGGGCGGAGTCAGAAGGAAACATGATCTAGCTGCCCAAGAAGCAAGATGTAAATGTATCAATAAGCCATTAGTCACGTGGCAAGACACAGATTAATGATAATGGGCTGAGTTAAGTTAAAAGAGCTAGTTGGTAATGAGCCTAACACATAGGCCAACAGTTTGTAATGGATATTTGTCTCCTTTGTCTGATTATTTGGGACTAAGCAGCTGTGGGCAGGTCAAGATATTGGACCTAGGTCAGGTCAGAAACTTCTGGCTATAGTCAGCCAAGAAAGGAGGCACTTTCTTTCTTTCTTTTATTGAGCATTTATAAAATGTTTCAGTATAAACACATTATTTTAATTTATTAACATTTTCTTAATAATAATTATTAAATTATTTTAAAATCACTGGGCTTAATTATTTTTCCTTTGTATTTGTGTTTTTTAAATAAACTTTTATTTATTTAATTAGTTATTTTACATATGGGCCACAGATTCTCTTCCCTCCTGTCTTCCCCATAGTCCCTCCCATCCATCACCTCTCCTTGTCTCCACCCCTTCAATTCACTCCCCTTCAGTTTCTATTTAGGAAAGGGCAGGTCTTCCATGAGTATCAACAAAACATAACATATCAAGTTGCAGGAAGATTAAGCCCCTCCCCATGTAGTAAGGCTGGGCAAGGCAACCCAGTATAAGGAATAGGGTCCCAAGGCCAAGAGAAGAGTCAGAAAGCCTCTGTTCCCACTGTTAGGAGGCATCCTTTCTTACTCCTCAATGTATTAAGTTTTCAATATACTGTTTCATATATGTTATAGTTGGAATTGGAGCTTTTCCCTGCAGGTTTGGTTGCCAGCTTCTGGGCTTTCTTTCAGGAACTGACTGCTTTGATGGCATTAGATCCCTTGTAAGTGGAGTTACAGTCCATGGTTTGCCAATATGTGGGTGATAGGAACTGAACCAGAGTCCCCTGCAAAGTATAGCAACTTCTCTTAAATCACTGCACTTTCTCTCTAGTCTCTTAGTTTCCTTCCCAAGAGAATCATAAAAAAATTATGGGTCCATGAACGGGCAGAGGTTTCTAGTTTAATCAGGCACAGTAAAGATAGGTCAAGTTTCATGGAGTTGGCATGTAGTAACAGTAGCGTCTCTGTAATTTGGAACGCAGCTGTGTGATGTAAACTCTGGGATCACAGGAGAGCCTAAAGAACTCACAGTATTCCAGAAGTTTCATTCAGAAAATTAATGACAGTTAATACAGAGAAGGTTTCATAAGCATAACCCTTTAAGAATTCTGTTTGTCACAACAATTCCATTTTCTTTCATAGTTTGGACATTATACAAATTTATAATTTTATTACATAAATTCCTGAATTAGTTTAGAAAATTGTGGAAACTACAGGTTACATTAAAGTTTTTTTTTAAGTTTCATAAAAATAGGTGTCAGTGTTTATTCAGAATAAATTTAGAAAGTTTGATATAATTTATTATAGGCAGTTAATCTCTACTTCTGAGTTTTTTCTTTCTCTTCCTTCTAACGATATCAGAAGAAGAAGAAGAAGAAGAAGAAGAAGAAGAAGAAGAAGAAGAAGAAGAAGAAGAAGAAGAAGAAGAATCTGGCAGCCTGTCTGTGTTTTGGGCATACCTGGCATTAATTAGGATGCTCAGCAGACTCCCAAGATAAATTCACCAGCTGTAAATATTCCTCCTGGGCTCCCATTCTTATCAAATGCAAATCGTACCATCCTGGCACATGTATAGTGTCCTCTGAAAGACTTCAGGGCTTCATCAAGTGAAAACATAAATGTCTGACTTCCCTGGTCATTAAGGCGTGCAGCATCTCTCCACCTCTGCAAGGACTCTTCATTAACAGAGCACACAGTCAAACTGGGGCTCAGTTAGTCCAGACGGCAACCTTTCCTTTTTTGTTTTAATTACAATATGACTTCTCTAAAGTGGCTTCAGAAGAGTTAAAGCATGTCCAGACTGCCAGCAAGCGCCACAGTCCACTCCACAGGCTAGCATTAATTGCTTCCTACCTTCCCTGCGTTGGTGTTTCAACTGCTCTGTTCTGCGGCCAATCACCGAAAGCTGAGTGGTACATCAGAACCACCTGTCTCCAGCTCAACAGGAAAGCACAAACATGGGAGCTTGTTGGATCACCTCAATTTATCTGTCCTGGATTTGACAGGAAGCTCACCCCAGCCAGGAGTTGAACAACTCACCGTCTAGAAATTAAGCTGTGGCTAGCTACATACATCATTCCTCTCCACACCTCATCTCTCCTTTTGTAAGTGTTTAAGAAAGAAAACTTGGAGTGTGCAGGAGGAGAGGGACAGATGGACTGAAAGCTACAGCACTCAGCATTGATGACTATGAGCGTGACACTTAGAGCTGGTCAGCACCAGCAGGAAGATGTCACCAACAGTCTCTAGTGACTTGAGCCTCTGCTCAGGGTAGAACCCAATTCTTCTCTAGATAATCAGAGCCCCACACTGGGTGCTGTATATCAAAACCTGTACTTTGAATGACAAGGGCATGGGTTGATTTTATTGCACCCAAAACAAAAAGACAAAGTCAGCCTTGGGTGCCAATTCAAACCTCTTCTTTTAAGTCCTCTTATTACTTTAACTGTGTACCATTTTATTCTGACTGATACTGAACACATATACATATTTATAAGCTATGATGTGATGTTTTGACTCATGTACATATTGAGAAGTGATCAGCCTGGGGCAATCATTATATCTACTATATCACAGCTCAACCATTTCTTTGTGATCAAAGCAATCAAAATTCTCCCCTCTGTTCTGAGACCTGTACTGCATTATTAAATGCTTTGTCGGATAAACAAAGAATATCTCCTCCTTTCAATCTACAACATGGCACCCACTGGCCACCCACCTCCCCTCCCCTTCCACTCTGCTCAGTCTGTTTACTCCTCAGCTTCACCTGACAGAAGAACAGTCCATTTCCTAGTTTTTACATGTAGATATGTATCTTTTAAATTGAAACATTACAATAAAAAAAATTCTATGATAGAATTGAAACTAGAAGAGCTTTACATCCTATATTCCATCCTCCCTCATCAGCTATCATTGCGCAGTCTTGGTCCTCTATAAATTGTAGATTGTACCCACACTGAGACTTATGTAGACATATGCATATATTTCCTATAGACTAGTATCCACCTGAGAAAGATGAGCAGGGTTTTTTTGTTGTTTTTTTCTGGGTCACCTCAATTAATATTTTACTTCTCAGGTCCCTGTGTTTCCCTGAATTTCATGATTTCAATTTTCTTTACAGCTAAGTAATATTCCACATTGTATTTATACCACATCTTTCCTATCCATTATTTGCTGATGGACTTTCAGGATGCTTTGTTTCTTGCTATAGTAAACAGATCAACAAAAGATGGATCTACTATAACTACTTGGTAAGATGTGGGGTGCTCTGGGTGTATGCCCAGGAATGGTCTGTCTGGGTCTCGGTGTGGTCCTGTCTTTAATTCTTGAGGAATTTCCAAAGTGCTTTCCACAATGGCTGTACTCTTTTGTTCTTCCACCAATAGTGAGTAAGGGTCACTCAGTCCCCCTGTCCTCTCCAACATCTGTTGCCAGATTTCTTTTTAAAAAAATTATAAAATAAAGTCTTTTTTTTAATCCCTTTTTAATCCCTTGCTCTTCCTCCCTTACCCCTCCCAACCCCTCCTGGTCAGATTTCAGCCTTCTTCCTCCCCATCCTCCCATCTCCTCCCCCAAAAGGGCAAGAAGTCTCAAGGTGGATGAGCTCAGCATCCACTCAAGGCAAGTCTGATTTTGACATTCTAATGTCAAGACTGGATTAGTTGTTCCTCTGGAGAGAAAGGGCCCCTAAGTGCCAGTCCATGCACAGAAACACAGTCTGATTCCTCCCCTTGAGGCTCCACATACTGCCCATGTCACTGCACAGTTGCCTATCTTTGGAGGGCCTAGTTCCTTTTCTTGAAGATTCCTCAGTGGTTGTTCTTAATTTCAGAGAGCTCGCCAGAGCTCCAGCCAGCCATCACTGTGGGAATTGTCCTCATAAACCCCATCCTCTTGCTCATACAGACTCTCCTCCCCTGCTCTCAGGTGGACCAGGAGCAAAGCCCAGTGCTCAGCCATGTATCTCTGCCTCTACCTCTAGTCACTGTTGGATGTAAGTTCTGTGATGACACTTAGGGTGGCTATTCATTTGATTATAGGGAAAGTCCTGTTTAGGCAACACCTTCACTATTGGTTGGAGACCTAGCTAGGGACATCCTGTGAGTTCTTGGAGGTTACTCTAGCACCCGGTGTTTTTCCAACCCCACATTGGCTTCCTCTATTAAGATCATCATCTCTCTTTTTTTTTTTCTCCCTCCTTGTTGCTTCTCTCACTCAATCATCTCCTCCTCTCATGATTTGTTCCCACACCTTCTCAGTTGCAGCCCCTTATGCTCCCAATTAACTAGGAATATCTTCTCTACTTTCTCTTCTTAGGGGAATCCCTGGATGTCTCTCTTAATTTCCTTCTGATCTCAAGCTTTTCAGGGGTTGTCGTTTGCAGCTTGTTGCCAGATTGCTTAACAGGAGCCATTCTGGGTGGCATAAGGCAGATTAATACTTTTTCTCATGGTGAACATGTGAATTTGTCTGTCTGGGCACTGAAGTAGCAAGAACTATTTTTGCATCATAAAAGAACCCAACATGTATTAATCTATTGAGATGGGGATTTGTGAAGTGGGACATTGTTTTTTCATTTTACTGACCATTAGTGCAACAGGAATTAGACAGGTCTTGTCATTGAAAACATTTGTCACACTGACCCACTTAGAAAAAACAACATAAAATTGTTATTTTTAGAAAAGGGGTTTGTAACCTAAAAGAACATTCCTTTTATCTTCTGTTTAAAGCTATATTAAATCAATCTATTATGTTATTCAATATGCAAACTATATTCCTAACCATAAAGTATTTTTTATAATAAATTATAATCTCTATGGAAATCTGGTTCCTCTTATTATTCCCTGTTCCTGTCCATGGGCTTTATTATTTAATGTGTGCTAATTTTTTTAAAATGAGAGATCTGGGTATGATGATACAAGCCTGCAATCCCAGGAATCAGGGGACTGAGGCAGGAAAACTGCACAATTGGTGTGAACCTGGCTTACACACTGATAACCTATCTCAAAACAATAGGAAGGAGGGAGGGAGGCAGGGAAGGAGGGAGGAACAGAAGGAAGGGGGAGAGGGAGGGAGGAGAAGGAGGGAGAAGGGAAGAAGGGGAGTCATAAAAAATTAAAAGAGAAACCAAAAGCAGATATAGTTTCTTTGCTGCCTTTGAAGGTCCGCCTGGCGGGCTGATCATCTCTGCCCTCCTTTCATATTCCAGCTTCCTTAGGGTGAAGACAGTTGCATATAGTTTCCATAGCCCAAGGCGTATGGTAGCCTGTTATCCATATGTAGTTATCCACCAACTTTGTTCTGACAAACACGGAAAGTAAGAGTTGAAGAGTTGCAAGGGTCACCTTTTACATGTGAAAACAAGACACTTTTGACAGCTTGACA
The DNA here is from genome assembly GCA_004025045.1 of Sigmodon hispidus. Lineage (NCBI taxonomy): Eukaryota > Metazoa > Chordata > Mammalia > Rodentia > Cricetidae > Sigmodon > Sigmodon hispidus. The sequence continues at coordinate 278,995 of PVIH01000744.1, forward strand.
AATAGCCGTCACCACCCATGTGCCAGGCAGTGGAGGTGCAAAATGTACTTGACCTATTTGCATTTGATGTGTGAACCTTCAGAAAGGTAAACAGAAATGTTACAAGTAATTACATGACAGGGCACAGAGGGTACTGGAAGGAGGGAGGGATGAGCAGGTACGTTTTCAGAATCATGTGCGGGCTGGGCTGCTTGGGAACAGAGCTCTGCTTTCTTTCTTTGTCCCCATATATCAGTCAAGTAGTATCCTCAACATTCCCCATAAACACTTAGATTTATACTTCTATAATGAAAAGTGATACTCTGGTAGGAATTTCTGTGACAAAAAAATTTAAATCCCTGGTTGAATAGTTTTGTGTTCTTAATAATCTATGTGAGAAAAACTCTAATTTGCTCTAGTATGATTGGCAAAGCCTCGTCATTTCATAGAAGGTTCTTACAAACAGGCTCTTCTTGAAGCTGTCCCAAAACACCAAGAAAATCACACCTAAGGCTTAAAGTCATTAAGATACAAAGCACATTTTTTTTTAAGTACTTGAGATTTGATTTGAGATAAAATGAAAATTACTTCTGAAGCCTATCACTTTATTTCATTAGCAGGTCTCCATGAATGATTTGTATTTGGCAGGTATGAACCATCTTCAATCTCCAAGTCATTTTCATCTTGTACTACATCCCAGGACTGGCCAAGGATTGTGGGTAAGAATGGTTCCCTAATAATTGTGGCGAATCTCTGGTGTGGTTCTACAGTGTAAGATCTTGATAACATTGATTTCAATTTCTTTTGCATTTGCTTTATATAAGTATCTTCTATTTTTATATTTATAAGTACCTTCTATTTTTATGTTTATAAGTATCTCCTATTTTTATGTTTATAAATGCTCCAATCCTCGCGTAGAGAGTTTCATGGGAACTAGGCTCTTTTGTAGGGTGCCCTGCTTTCAGTGGGGCATGTATATCACATTTTTTCCTACTAATTTTTAAGGATCCTTATATAAAGTAGGCAACAAAATTTTAAAAGCCAAAGGAGTAAATAGCTGTAGTGTGCATTGTCATACACATGAACTCAGTTGCTGGGACAGTATGGATAAGACCTGGACAAGATCAAGCCAAGGCAAATCCCAGCCTTCATTGGGGAAGGGTTCATGAAGCCCCATCCTTAGCCAAGGGCTACTGGCAATTCATGACTACTGTGGGAGGAAACCTTGGTTCTCTTCAGAGACAGACACCGTGAGGGGCTGCCTACCCTCTAAGTGATAGTCCTGCACCCATGCACACACAGGCAGTACTCTCTGGACTCCGTGGGAGGGGGGTTGTTTATTTTCAATTAAAATGGAGCCCATGAAATTGAGAGAGAAAAGCAGTTGGGGAGATGGGAAAAGAGTTTTAGGGGAGGTAATGGAGAAGTAGAGTTGATCAAAATATAAATTCACATATGAAATTCTCTCTCATAAAATGAACTTATGAGGAGAAGTCTCTACCCAACTTGGAGGAAAGTGTTTACACAATAGAATAGTTTTTCATATAAATTCAATATTTTTAAGTATGTTGCAGCAGTGAGACTTGAAAATACTGAACAAAATTAACAAAGGTTTTAATTACTAAAATTTAAGGTTTATTTATATTTCCAGTGCCCCCTTCCTCTCTCTTTTCACTCTTGTCTGTACGTGTGTGTGTGTGTGTGTGTGTGTGTGTGTGTGTGTGTGTGTATGTATGTGTGTGTCTGTGTGTAGGTCAGAGGACATCTTGTAGAAATATGTTCTCTCTTTCTACTAGGTGGGTCCTAGGAACACAGCTCAAGTAATCAGGCTTGGCCAAGCACCTTTACCCAATGAGCATCCACCAGTCAAGTATTTAATATTTAAAGTAAAAAATTAATGGGAAAACAATATGATATAAAGTTGATCTTTCACATTTAGCTATTTGACTGCCATTTAGCTATGAGACCCGCCGTCTCAGCCACACCGTCTGCTCTTATCTCTGACTGTCCTGCTTGCTTTCTCACCATTGCTCTGCTGCACGTCCATGGACCTGTCTGACACCTCTGCCTGAGCTGTCAGAAAGGATGCCTAAGCACTCATTCTTTTTCTGCTAGACAGGGCTAGTGCACTCATTCTTTTTCTACTAGTGACTCATGCTTGCTTACTACCCTCTTCCGGTTAGAATGAACTCCATATATTCTGTTTAACTTCCTGTAATATCCAGTGCCCAGACCTGTGCGTGGCAGAGGGTAGGGATCCAGTGTCTGTGTTTACACAATTACCTGCATAGTAATATTAGAGGAGAGTCCTCCTTTTCTAGGTCTTGTAGCTTTATTTTACCTGTCAAGAGGTAATGGATGTTCCCTCATTCAGGAAACACAAACAACATGCAAACTTAATTCATACACAAGAACTCCAAGGCCAAAAATAGTTCATTCCGTGTTCACATTCAAAGTCTGTAAAATTATATATTGTATTCACTAAGCCTATTTTGAACTACACTATTTTTTTACTCTATGGAAGTGCTGCCCAATTTGCCTCCCAGACTGCATATTGGCACTACCTAGGGACCTGTCAGAAATACGCTTTCTCAGACTCTGCCTCAAGGCACTGGCAGTAGGGAGCTCAGCATCTTGTGCTGTCCTAAGCCTGCAGGTGATCCTGGAGAGTCCCAAGCTAGAGAACCACTGCTCCCAGGGCTTACTCTAGGTCTTTACCTTCTGATCAACCTCTATGTCCTAGACCACTAAATACTGGAAATGTAAAATAAGACTGGAATGCCCTCCAAAGAAACAGGTTTATGTGAAGTGACAGAGAAATATATTGTGGGATCTGTAGGCTGTGAAGGGTGATAGAAGCATCCCAAGACACTGATGTTGAGAGAATTGTAAAGACAAAATAAAATTTTCAGCTGTTTCTAAACATCATCAGTCAGGGTATCCTGCAGCAGGTCCAGTGTGTCACACCACTAATGGGACTCCCAGAGTTTGGCAGATGTTTTTGGGAAGGTGACAGTTTTGAGTCATGTTAGGCGTGACAGAGTTTCTGTTAGAGGGGTATGTGCTGGACATGAAGGAATGCCTCATGGACTTTTAAAAGTCCTTATTTTAGAGCTGTGAACAGGCTTTCCTCAGTCAAGACTTGTCTCCACTGTTCTTTTGGCCTGATATGACTTTGTTGTGACATTGACAAGTTACACATGTCAGACAGTATAAGTGGATTTTATGTAAACCCTGTATCACCTCTTATTGATTAGATACCTTCTTCTATCTACAGATACTTTAAAAGCAAGTTCTCAGATTGCAGACATTTCTGTTTCCGTAATAAAGAGTTAGATTGCTTTTTCTGAAAAGGAAAAGACAAACTGACTCTTTGGTTCACACATGCATAGTACATCTGCAAAAGCAAAACAGGAATTTATGTCTCTGCCTTCATCCTGCATCTATTGCGTTCACTATCCTAGAATGGCAGGTCAGATTCCCGCCCAACTCTGAAATCAGACGTGATCCTCAGGTGATGATGAGACCTGTCAAGATGTTCATCCTTCTCCTTCCAAGTGTCCTGAAAGGACACACAACCAACAAATAGTCAGTTGCTGAATGTTCCCCTGATTCAAACTGAGAGAATGGCGCCAATCTCCCTGAGTTCTCAAAATAGCCCTACAGGTAGATGACCCTATTGTGTCACTGGTCTCTAAGTTAAAAACAATTATCTCATGAAGAAACCATGAGAATCCCTCCTCTCCCACCAACTACACAGGAGTTATTATCTCATGACAGAAAGAGAACTGGCCCTGGAATAATAATAATTCTCCAGGATCTCACAGAGGCAGCACTGAGAAAGGGTCTCAGTGTGATCAAGGCTGCTTAATTATGCATCCTCTTTCCCCTGCTTTAACCCTTCCTCCATTTAAACTTGAAGCTCACAGCAGAAACCGACATCAAGTCTGAGGATGCTGCTCCCTTTCCACATCAGAGCTATACTAATTACATCCCTTTCCTGATTTTCTGAATTAAGAAGTGAGTCCTCACCTTAAACCCCAGCATCTTAGAGTTCTGTTTTCAGATGAACCCAGAGTTAAACCTTGGTGGTAAGATAGCATACACAGAAACAGCAGCAAACTGAAGAAGGTATTTAGTATGTACACACAGAATTATTCTGCTGTTTTCTTGGAGAGATAATGAATAGAGAGGTTAAGTTTTGCTCAAAATGTAAATGTATGTTTTATTTTTAGGAATAAAGTTTGAATGTCACATTATGGAATCAGTTGGTTGTGATGGGAATATTCATCTGTACACTGTGAAAGTCATTGTGTAAATAAAGGAACTGTTTTGGCTTGTGTTGAGCACCACAGAAGAAGTGGGCAGGGAAACTGAGGTTCAGGTAGGAGGAGTGCAGAGTCAGACAGACTCCACCCAGCCACCAAGGAAGAATGAAAATGGGTTGAATTAAGATGAAAGAATTAGCTAGCAATGAGCCTGAGACATAGGTAAAACAGGATGAAATTAATATAAGCAGGCATCTAAGTCATTTTGGGGGGTAAAAGTGGTCATGGGTGGGTCAAACCTCTGGCTCATATGAGGTCAAAAACATCATACAACAGTCGGCTGTTCTACTATTATAATGATTTGGTCAATAAACATTTTAAAAGTATGGAGAATCAACTATTTTAATGTTATGTTTAATTTTCAACCATACCCAGTTTGCACAAAACATATATGATAATCCTAGTGATGAACAATATGTATAGGTTTTTATGTTTGAATTTTTATATAAGCCATATTTTACTAATTATCCATTTGCAATTCACAACTTTAAGAAAAGCCTTAACTCTGTATTTGTGGATTTGTTAATATGACACATTCAGATCATATGTTTTAACTATGGAATCATCTCATAGGTGTTCAACATCATGCTTTAAAGATATCTATTCTATTTCCATATCCTTAGAAATTTCTGTAGCAGTCCTATGAACAGTGCCATAGAAGATACATCCGAAAGCTCACATGCTTCCATGAAGCTATAGAATTGTTCTCTATGGTGGCTTCAATAGACTGGCGGTCACAGCATTATGTATAAAACCACAGAACAACCTACATTCTAACAAACACTTCATCTATCAGGGTGTTAATTTTAGGGTCAGCGTTTTTACTTTGACTCATTTGTTATTGTTGGTTAGAATATGAATGCTTATTACAGTATTAATTACTGTATTAAATTCTTAACACAGTTTTTCTATTAAATGACATTTTATCCATTGTTTATGTTGCACCTTGCTTGGATGCTCATCAAACTTGATCATCATCATAATTCATACCAATACCGACTGCTTGTTTCCTGAGTGTTGTCCCTCACATATTCATTTTGGCCTCAGAGTCATTCTTTCCTGTGGGAAATTCTTCAACAGGACTTGCAAGCCGAGGGCAGACAAGCTCATGATGGTTTAGAATGCTATTGCTATCCTGTTCTTGAGCAACAGTTTTTTTAGGGGTGCTGAATTGTAAGTTCAAGGCTCTGCCCTTGGCAGTCAGCTACCACCTCAGGGTTTCTATTCCCTTCCTTCTCCTGGGAGCCATCCAGGTTGTTCTCATCTAGCCAATGTTGACTCCTTTTAAGTTTAGAATCTCTGTCCTGGGTGTTCTGGTTTTTATGTGGTGTGTTCACAGTTACTTGTCTTGGTTAGGAGCAGTACACCTAACTCCTGGGGTGATCCACTCTTCTGTGTAACTGCAACTGGGAACTGTGTTACTGTGTTGTTTTCTGGCATCGCTGTTAATGTTTCGTCTTTTCTTACTACAATATCATTGATGGTCTTAAAGATCAATTAGTCTGTATTTACAAATTTTAACAAGAGCCATCCATCCATTCTCTGCATTTTTTAAAACTTCAACCTTTCTAGCCCCAGGATCTCTGGTGCTGAGAAATCCATGCTAGTCCAGACGTGCCTATGTCTATGTGGAAAAGTAATAAAGTACTCTGGAGAATCGGTTTTTAGTTATCTCTATGTGCAGCCCAATGGCTACTGCTCTGCCATTACTTACTCATATCAGACAATAAGTGCTTACAGAAATATCATCAAGATAACCTAATGATGACTATATGCTAGAGCTTGACTGTCTTAATCCCTTCTGACTTTATCACAAATGATACTAAGATATGGAACAATCGGGACCTCAGGAGTAGGATCAATGTCATAAAAAATGAATTCATGATTGATCACTATAGTCAAACAAGAGAATAGCTCACCTTGAATATATAAGCACCCAGATAATATGGACTACAAAATATGTGTCTGGCATGAGGATTATTCTGAGCTATTGTTTGAAGAAACACTAGGCTTATCATTTGCTCATTTAGACATAGAATCTACCTGTAATGTGAAGACATTGTCTTCATCACCTCAGGAAAAGGCACCAACATGGTACCTTCTTAGAAACAGATGCCAGGCCCCTCCAGACTCCCAACCTCCTTCCACCTCCACCTTGGATGGCCAGGCTTCCAGAACTGTGAGAAACACTTCTCTGTGCAGTAGACATGTTCAGTTTTGCACATTTGTCACTGTACAAATTCACTTAGGTAATGCATTTATTTACCAAGAAAAATACTTAAAATGACTACTGACACCATGATCCAGAGACAGAGAGTGTAAAAACAACATTAAAAACATTTCTAACTTATTAAACTCTGCAAGATTAAAAACACAGTAAAGGAACATACATTTAAGAACATAAGAAATTAAAGAAAAGCAACATGTGAAATTATAGTTGTGGTGATAAAATGTTTGTGACTTAAGAAATAAAGCTTGCCTGGAGATCAGAGAAGCAGAGGAACAAGCCACTGAATAAATTTCTCACTGCTACTGAATCTTTAGGCCAAAGGGGCTAGATCAGGAAAATCTCCTATACCTCAGAATCTTCAGGCAAATAAAGATTCCCTAAATGGGATATGTGGTGATATAATGTGTATCAAATAAGGATTGCTTGAAGATCAGAGGACAAAGCAAGCCACAGAGTTAGCCTGAGAGGTCAGGCAGTGGTGTCACACACCTTTAATCCTAGCATTTGGAGAGGCAGAGATCCTTCTGCCCCTCTGTGAGTTCAAGGCCACCCTGGGCCATAGGAGATTAATCCACTACAAAAGAGAAACAGAGTCAGGCAGTGGTATCACACAACTTTAATCCTAGCACTCTGAAGGCAGAGACAGACAGATCTCTGTGAGTTCAAGGCCTCACTGGTCTACATAAAATTCCATCTAAAAGAGAAACAAAGCCAGGCAGTAGTGGCACATACCTTTATTCCCAGAACTAGGAAGGATGAGAGAGGAAGTGATATGACTTGGCAGAGAGGGGAAAAGAAGTCAGGAGGAGACAGGAATGCAGCCCTGTGCTTCCCTTCCCTCTGGTGGAGGACTCACGGGTATTCAGTCTGAGGATTTATGGAGACAGGATCTACTCTTTGGGGTCTGAGGATTCAGCAGTGGTGAGAAGTTTCTCTAGTGGCTTGTTCCTCTGCTTCTCTGATCTTTTAGCCTTTACCCCAATATCTGTCTCCAAGATCAATTAGGATTCATACAACACTAGTTGTATACCCAAACTCTAACATATATGTCTTTACCACCCCAGCTCCTCATAGGAGAAACATTTACTTATTGTTCATGGCCCATGTACTGTCAGCATCCTTAATGCTTGCTCTCCAGTACCCTCTGTTTTATCATGCTCCCCTTGCTTCTCTAACTCTGTGTTCTCAGGATGTCCCCTGTGGTGACTTAGAGATTCCACTCCCAAACATATCACCAACCAAGTGTCAAGTGTGTATAGAGTGAAGACACTCTCTCTGGAGAGTCAGTTAACAAACCAAACTGTTGAGCAGCCCTGAGTGGAGTTACTGCAGTTACCTGGACCTCTGGCTGCTTCTGAGTTACTCCTGCTGTCTGTGTCCAGAATGACCGCCAGCCCCACGGAGTCTGCCGGCAGGATCTGGCTGCTGAGGTCTACCCGCGTCAAGCTCCTGGGATCCCATACGGAGCCCGCTGAGATATTGCGGGGCTTGTCTTCTCCAGATGCATTTGTTTCATGACTTTTTCTCCATGGTCTCTGTACTATGTGAACAATGCTCTGCTGTTCCAGGTCACAGCTCTGGGGGAGGGGTAGGCAGAAAAAACAAGAAAATGGAAAGCATTACATGTACTTAGAATTTAAGTCATCCTCAGTAGAGAGTGTGCAAAAATAGTGTAAAGGCTACTTAAGTTCAATGCCGACTAGTATTGGTGATACTAAGTGGAAAGCAAGGTGTGTTGGATTGACGTAGAAACACTCAGCCAGTGGGCCACTGCATGGGACAGGCAGGCAGCATAGACCTGGGAGTAGAAGTTTACATTTACGGGGAAGGGGAACACAAAAGCAGAACACTATAGAAACATCCGAAGTTTATAGAACCTAGAAGGAAGAAAGACCCTATGCATCATAGGTGTTAACAAGTAATACTCATCTAAGACTGATTTACCTCTCAAGTGCTCCGTTCTTAATTCATTTAATTTAAACATCTCTAATCATTTCTGCTTTTATAAAAGCACCAAAGGTTATTATCAATTATGGGGCATTTCTCTACAGAATCATAATGACTGTGTTTGTGGCACACTGTACACCTTCCTTCCTATCCCTGATGCCACAAAGCAATGAAAGTGTTGCAGCACCACTAGGGAAGCCAGTGAGGGTGTGTTTGCCCTTCTGTGTACCCTGTGATCAAAATCAGAAAACATTTAGCGATAAAAATCAGTGAGCATTTACAAGAGAACCGCTTGGGCTGCTATTTTATTCTTCGTGAACAGAAGTCTGCAAAATCTAGAATAAAAATTAGGAGTAATTTGCTAAGGCAAGACCTACACCACCCTGGGTCAAAATCGTGTTTAGAATAAGTAATAGATAGAAGCCCCATTCTTCGGATGTTCTAACAGCTAGGATCCGGCTCCCTCACTAATGCTCAAATCTCTGTGTTCTTCAGCTGATTGCTATCCTATCATTGTGGGAGCACTCAACAGATGCCTGTGTACAATACAACCACATAAGGATACAGGGCTATCTTCCTCAGTCAGTGTCTTCCTTGGCAGTCTCTTCACGGTTGCTATCAAAGGAAGCCCTTTGAGGAGAGTGGCCTCTGCCACTCGACTGAATCCACTGCCAAGCACACTGCAGCTGGTGTTTGTCCTCTCATTAGAATGTTAGTATCCCAATGTCTTGCTCCACCCTTAGTCCAGGGTCTTCTCACCATGGCTCCTATGCAAGGGTCACTGTCTGTTATCCTCCTTATCATCATCCTTTTTCCCCAGGTTTCTCCAATCTTATGACCCCTCCTTCTATCAAAGCACTGCCTGGCAACTCCTACAGCATCTCAGGGACCCCCTCACACACATACTTTAAGGCAGATTTCCATTCTCTGATATTGCAGGCTTCTATCACTACATGAAGCTTATCCTCCCTGACTTGCTACACCCAGCAAGGTGTCTAGACAAAACTAGCCTTGGTCTCAGCCTTGGCCTCCTGGGGACATGAATATGTAAGAGAACATAGACCTGGCCATTTGCTTCTTTGATTCCATACTTGCTCCTCAGAAATAAAAGCAGATGGCACCCCAATGCCCATTACCAATAAAATAGTAGACATACCACTGCTCTGTCAGTTGGAATGGGTTCTCATGTAGAGCCCAGGAAGCTCATACTAAAACCAGAGTCACAGCAAATCAGACATTAAGATCTGAGCACACTGAAGTACAAAAATATGAGAAAGGGGTCTTGCAAGGAGCATGAACAGAATGGAAGGAGCCGCTATGCATAGCTATATCCCACACCACCTTCTTAGGAGACACAGGCTTATTCCATTCTCCATGTTCAGAGCTGAAGTCCCAGAAAAAAAAAAGTGGTACTTTTCTCATCTGAATCCCAAAACTCTTTGTTCCCTCATGTCAATTTATCACAGTGTTTACAGCTTTGTGTGTGTGTGTGTGTGTGTGTGTGTGTACAGTGTGCATGCGTACACACGTATGGTGTGTATATGTGCATTCAGTATGTGTATAATGTGTGTCTATTCATTGTGTTCTATTATATGTGTCTTAGTGTTATGTGTGTGTGGTATGTTATGTTTGGGATATGTGTGTATGTGGTGTTGTGTGTATATTGTGTGAATGTGTGGTACTGTGTTATATAGTATTGTGTGGGAGTGTGTGTGGTAATATATTTTATATTTAATAAAATCAGCCTGGAATATCAGACAGAGGAAACAGAAAAGTGTGTCTTGTTCATGTGTGTTATGTGTATGTGGTATGCTGTGTATGTGTATGTATGTGAGATGTGTACACTCCAAGGTAATTTAGAAAATGATTATAGTAGTAACTGGTCATACTTACGTGTGTATTATCCAGAGCCTCACAGAACGTTTGAACCTAGGGATATGGGAATTGAAAAACTTAAGTAACTGAAGGGGAAAATGTTGGACAGATCATAACTAGATGGATGGAGATAAAGAGTCCTGAGCCCTGTTCCTCTAGTGCTTCATGGAAAGCTGGCCGAGTGTGGAAGGGAGCACAGCATAGAAAGACCCATGTGGATCAAATACAATAGATTTTCCTCCCATATGTTCATTATTTCTGTATGACAGGAGCAGTTTTCCTTCCTTTGCTTCACGTTCCATATTGATGCAAATGCTGTCAGCACTAGACACTATTCAGGAGACTTAGAGAGATGTGAAGGACCCAATATGTTTCATGCATCAGTCTTGAAAATGGAAGGCTATGGTCTCACCTCATATATAACTGTGACCACAGAATTCCATGCATTGGTCTTAAAAATGGAAGGCTGTGGCCTTGTCTCAAATGTGACTGTGGCCTCAGATTTCTACTCAGTTGTTCCATTTAAATGAACCGTATGGAAGCAAAACACACAGAAGGTATGAATGTGGAAATTCTGGCAAAATCCAAGCTTTCTATGATCTAAAACTTAATTTAAAATATTCCGCTCTGTGCAAGATTCCCTGGGACAAGAAAGAGGCCTGGAGAAATGTCAAAGAGATCAGAGGTAAGCCACCCTTTCCTCTCCTGTCCAGACGTCCCTGGCATTCCAAGGCTCTGCAAAGGGATTTCAGCAGCTACAGTGGTATTTATAGAACATATTTCTACATCTCTATCCATGGTTCTGAGATCTGTAATTGCTTAATTCTTTAACTCTCTCATAGAAAATACTGTTGATCTGGAAGTCCCTTTGCCAGATGGTGCATTTACGTATCTTGCCAGCATAGCCCAGAGCCACACTAATAGCCAATTCCACAGACAATAAGTTGGATAAAGTTCAGCTGTGTGGCCATTCCAAAGCCCCAGTAATACGGACCTCAAACAATATTCACAAACTCCTCAGATTTCAGACATGGAGATTTTAGATAGGAAGAAAGGAAAGTACAGTGATCCAATAGGATTGCAAAGTCCCTTGCAGTAAAAACATTTTTCCTCTAAAATCACTAATATTCTTGGGGGAAAAAAAAAGCAAAATCAAAATGTTACCTAATAAGCAAACAGTGTATACTCATTTTGTATTTGTTCATAATAATTTATTTCCCTCAGAAGAAGGAAGCAGCATAACTGTTTTGTAAACAAAACAAGTAGACATTCATCCGCATGGCCAAGGTCTTATGTTTCCATCAGAGCTGAGTCTCAGGCTCCCTCCAACAGAACCTTTGGTATAGTGTTAGTAACTTTGGAAAATATTAATCAACTCTCATCCAACCAGTCACTATCTGATAATATTCCCCCTCCAAAAAACCCCTCACAAAACAAAACAAAATTTTCCCTTTCTCTAAAATGGCCCTTTAGAAGGCATGTTGCTAGGAGCCAAATATTTCAGACCTTGGTAATAGAATTAAGACCTTGGAAATGAGAAATATTTTTAAAATTTGGCAATGCTTAGCTATAACACAACTTCTACAACTAAGGCCCAGGGATCATTCTGGAAAGAGGGCAAACAGGCTGTAACAGCCAGAGGATCAAAGAGTTTGCTACAAGATTGTCTCCTAGGAATGTAAGGAGCTACACTTATAAAGTCTCACTGACATGACTTGCTAAACATAAGCTGAATCTGGAAAACACCAAGAGACATGCTAACATAGACAGGTGAATACTCACTGGGCCTCAACCCTACACAAGAAAATTTGGCAACAAAGGGATGTTGATAATGGGAGAAATAGTCTTTATTGAAGGAAAGAGCATACTGATCAGTTGTCCAATATGAAATAGTCAACCCGGATACAGTAACATTATACAGTCAGAACATGTTCTATTTATGTATTTAGGAATGTGTGTGTGTGTGTGTGTGTGTGTGTGTGTGTATGTATGAGAGAGAGAGAAAGAGAGAGAGAGAGAGAGAGAGAGAGAGAGAGAGAGAGGAAGAAGAAGAGAGAGAGAAGATGAAGAGAGAAAGATAGGAAGAGAGACAGGAAGAGAGAGAAGGGATGTGTGTATCTTTACAAAGAAGGGAGGAGGGAGCCCGAATCCTCTCTCCCTTCTGTTCTTCTGATGAATGCAGATGAAGTCAAAGGTCCACACTAGACAGCTATGGCAGTACCCAAATCGGGACTGCAAGAAACAGATTTCTGTCCATTATACATTTTCTAGTGTAAAGTATCTGTGTAGTAACATCACCTAGACAAAAACAATACTGTTAATGAGTTGGACCTGTGCATATAAAGCTAATTGCACATCATTTATTGTGACCATTGCTATTCTTCTGATTTATACTGTGTGGAAGATATGGAAGCACAGAGAAGTTAAGTCTTCAGTGGATAAGGGGGCTACTAACAGCTTTGTTCAGCTCAGTCTGAAGAGAAATGGAGCCCTGGCAGGGGCAGTGTAGGGTAAGTCTAGAGAGTGACAGGTGTGTAGTGGGATTATGCTGGTAATGTAAATATTTGCCCTGCCTATGGGTTTAATAAAAAGCTGATTGGCCAAAGGCAAACAGTAAGTGTGGGCAGGGCTACCAAGCTAAGAAAACTCAGGAACATGGCAGAGCAGAGACAGATGCCAGACACAGATGCCAGAGTCGCCAGAGCTGCCAGGAGATGCAGAAGAAATGCTGCTCTGAGAAAAGGTACCGAGCCACACAGCTGAATAAGATGGGTTGAGTTGAGATGAAGGATGAGATGAAGACGTTAGCAAGTTATATGCCTGGGCCTTAGGTTGATCAACACAAAATTAATATAAGCCTGCGTGTGTTTATTTGAGGCTAAGCGGGGCTGAGAGAGGGACATACACTTTAGGTCCAGGCCCAAAAAGTCCAAGCCAGAACATATTACAACACAGGTGGGCCTAGAAATTCCAGCAGAACCAGCATAGGTAGAAAGAATTGAGAAAAAAAGCCCAGTGCCTTGTATGTGAAATTCTAGAAAAGACAGTTCCCAGGCAGGGATAACTAACCTGAGTTCAGTACCAGGCAGGGAGGTATAAAGTTGCTATCCCAGTTCTGGGGGGGCAGAAACAGGCTGATTCCTGGGGTTCAATGGCCACCTAACCTAGTTTCTTTAGTTATTTCCAGGCCAGTAAGAAATCTGTCTCCAACCAAAAGTAAAAAGTGCCTGAGAATGACACCTAAGTTTGAGCTCTGACCACACAGCGGCTTAGAACAGGCTGAGGCCACAAAGATGAGTGTGGGCTACAACTTTTAAAATTACTATTATTACTGTTATTACTATTATTATTATTACTTACCAGAAGACCTTTGTCATGTAAATGTTAGTAGCCAGTTCAATTTTCTGGACATGCCATTCTATTTTCCTTTTTTTAAAAAAATTAAATATGTATGTATAGGTTTGGATACATGAATATAAAACATGATTGTATTATATGCGCAGTTTGTATAAGCACATGTGCCTGCGTGTGTGAGGGGGAAACCTATAGAAAGTGTTGGGTGCCTTCTCTATAACTGTACAACGTATTCCTTTGAGGTCTGACCTCTCCTTGAACATGAAGCTTGCACTTAGTTTTCAGCTGGCTGGAAGCCAGCGAGCCCTTGTTTCCATTGCCTTCAGTGCTGGGGCTACAGACATGCCAGCAGCACGGTTAGCTATTATGTTGGTGCTGGGATATGAACCTAGGTCCTTACTGTTAACTGCTGAGCCATCTCTCTGGCTTCTCTGTCTGGTCTTGTGTCTGAAGAAGCTTCAGTGAGAATTTGCTCACGATAGTTGGTTTTTTTTATTGGCTGAACTTGACCTTTTGAAAAGGACACAGCTATTCTCAGAGATACTTCAGAGGGCATCCACTTAGCACTCACAAATAGAAAATGAAAAGGCCAGGTCTGTAGCATCTGTTGTCAGTCTTTCAGCCCACTGGGCTACTAGACATCCAGGCTAGACTCTGCATCCCACAGCTCCAGGTGTGAGAGACCACCTGGAGCAGAAACTCCCAATAGCTGTGCTTTTACAATTTCACTCATCTGTCCAGTCTGTGGTTCCTCCTTGGTTAATGTCTGTGGTCTGTGACTTAGGTCAGGCCTTCTCCAGTCTCTTCAGTGGTACCCATTTTTAGTTTTCTATAGGTCTGTCAGCTCATTCCCATCATAGAATGTGTTTCAGAGTATGTTAGTAGTAGGCTATCACACTCTCTATTGCATATATTTGACCTTTAAAGTCAGACCATCTCTGATTTTTATTTGACATTTTAATTCAAATATTTTTCTAGAAAAACAGTATTATCAGACAGAAGTTATCAGATAAAAATACTCTAAATAAATATTTTTTATCTGTTAAGCTATTAATACATATTTTAAAAATTACATTTCTATTTAAAAAGTTCCTTCTTAGGTAATTTTAAAGGAACATTTTTTGTTATTTCTTTTTTTTCCATAACATTATCCTTTTTGACTGAAAGCAAATTTTGCATGATGACTTCTTTTGCTTTTCCTGATAATAACTTCTATCAGACATTTTTCTAAGCCCCTTGGAGTTTTTAATAATGTATTTGGATGCCAAAGAAAGATAAAATGGCAGTTATTTAGGAAGTCACTTATGGGTGTTTTTTAATGGATAAGAATCATTTCATTTGGTTGTCGTGTAAAGGGGACATGCGCCTGGAGATTTTCAGAGCCAGGCAGAGTAACCACATAGGATTTGTTCCCACTGGATTCATGGTCTTTAACCCTGGCTTCTTTCCATGGTCCTCACTGAACACCAAATGCCAATTTATATTAATTGGATGAGGAAAAAAAAAGCAAAAAACATCCCTTCCTTTCAACCTTATTCTTCATGTAAGAAGACTTGAAAAATGGATTCTTTGTGGTTTGTCCTTTGAATTATTCCCTACTTTTCATCACAACACACACACACACACACACACACACACACACACACACACACACACACACACACACACTGGTTAGTCCCACACTAATTACCAGAGCAGGTCTGAGCCTTGTCACTCAGGTCCTGGACCTTCTTCCTGCTCATTAAGACCTAAAACAGAAGGAGCTCAACAGGGGTGGGGGAGAAGGACACATACATTTGGCTACATGTGAGCTGCAGCTGTAAATGGCATGTGAGGAAAGTCAGTGCTGTTTAGAAAATGATGTTTGAGACTGATCCTCTCCTAAATGCAAATAATATCAATAAGCAAACCTACACCTATTAACCATGTTATGATTAATGTTTTCTCAAGTTAAATATTTTAGCTAGTATTCTTAAACTGTTAGAATATAACCCGCCCCATTCCCCGCTCCACCCCTTCTGTACCTGCTAGTTCTTCCCCTTGTATCTTCATATGTTCTCTCTGTCTTTCTCTCTCTACCCCATCTCTCCAATGTAACGGTTGCTGAATTGACTTAGTGCTGCCTGTGCATAGGTGTAGAATCACCTACTAAAACATGGGTACCTTCTCAGGGCCCGGTTCTCTGACTCTTCTTCTCCCAGTATCCATCTACTGCCAATGGATCCTTCTATGGGGTGTGACTTCATGAGCCCCTCCCTCATCCAGGCTGGGATTTTGGCTAGCTTTATCTTGTGCATGTCTTGTGCTTATCTTCCTGGTGGATATGAGTTAAAAATTATGTCTTAAAATGAAAACTTTTAAGAAAATGCCTGCAAGTATCATTTATTTAAGTGTCATTTTTTACTAGTTATGATAAATATTATAAATAAATATATGTATATAGATTTTGAAGTACAGAATTAAGTTAATTTTTCAAGTCACTCTATATGTTTCACAGAATTACTAAAGATAACAAACATACTTTCTTCGTGAGTAAATAGAAAAAAATCTAGTGAAACTCACAAGGCCTAGTGACTGTTGTCTCAGCTCATGGAAAGCTGAGCTATAAGGATCCTAAGTTCAAAGTCATCTTAAGTTACACATAGCAAGACACTAAGTCTGTCCCAAAACAAACAAAAACACACACAGATATGATGGGTAATAATAAAATAGTCTACTATATATCGTAACTTCTTCTTAATTGCATTTTAGCTCAAAATGACCCACCCTAGGGTGAAAGATGTGAAGTATCCAATCTTTTTCAATTCCTCATTCCATACTCTTACTCCTTCTTTTGTAACTCGAGGAGGATCACTATGATAACCAGGGAAGTAGGGCCATTTCTTAAGAATGAGAGGAGATGGGAAGGATGTGAATACCTTTGCACCCTGCTGCAGAGTCAAAAGCTTGGTGGACAGCCAGTGTCCAGACCAGATGGGGAAGGTGGTGGAATCTACAGCAGGTATGGCCATTTGGAGCCTTTCCTTGCAGGAAATAGTGAAGGCCAGAGCCTCCATCTTCTGTTCTTGCTTCCCAGCCTTATGATGTCAACAGTCCTCCCTCCATGATACACTGTGCTGCTACAGGCCGGAAGCAACAGCCAAGTGCCTGTGACCTTTCCTTCTCTTACCTTGATTTACTTAAGAATTTTGTTATTACAGCAGGAAGCTGGCACATACTCTCTATTCATTACTAGTCAGCCATGCTCCACCAAACCAAGCTACCATCCTCTCTCCATGCTTTTCCCACCACCTTTATCCTTTCTAAAACTGTCCTTTCTTAAGAATGTGATGCCTTAGGATGAGCTCTCCCACCCTTTTCTAACAAGACATTTCTCCCAGGGTTGCACTTCTGACCATAGTTTTTCTGTAATGCCTAATAAAAGGCAATTTATCCCTGCGCATTTATAACTAAAAAAGATCAGGAGTGTTTCACGCTTGAGACATACACTGCTATGAACCAACCCTCAGACTCATATGTTAAAATCTTACCCTTAATGGCACGAAGTTAGAAGGCATGACTCCTGGGGTGAGTAGAATAAGAGGGTGAAGTTCTCATGAATGGGATTAGTGTCCTTATAGGTAAAAACACTGTGCTTTGCTGTGTGGGTACCAGGAAAAGCCCATCTGAAAACTATGAAGCAGGTGTTTGGGCTTCTCAAGAACAGTGCTCTAGAATTATGGTCTCTGAACAGTCTTTAAGCCACTCAGTCATTTGCTCTGTTGTAGTACCAGGGCTGAATAAGAAAGCCCAGGGCAGGTTGCTACATACCCAGGAGAACACCTTAGCTAGTTCAAAGTTGCAATAAGTTAGTAATGGATCTACAAAATAAAATCAGTTTACCTCAAGTTTAAAACAAAATACTAGACAATACAGGAAATGTTTAGGTCGAGTTAGTGGAGGACCAAAGGACAGTTCTGAACGTTCTCCCCCAGGAGCTTCCATTAGAGAAGTCAAAACAACAGACATTACTTACACAGTTACATACATGACATAAAACTGTAACAAAAAAATACACTAATAAGGTGAGAAAAAATAGTCCACTTTGCATTGATTACTATGGCATAATACTGGGAACTGTAACTTATAACTGATTTCCTGAAGCTCTGGAGGCTAGAAAGTTTCTGATCAAGTGTCAGTAGCCAGCAAGGGACTTCTTCACGTGTCATTCCATTACGGAAGGTGGACAGGAGAATGGAACAGAGAGCAGGACTGGAATGACAGCCTCTCTCCTTTTGCTACAGGCTTTAACCACTCCTGAGTGCAGAGCCCTGATGTCCAACACTAACATGGATGCATGGAAAATCAAGTTTGCAATATGAGGACTTCGGGGGCACATTAAAATCACAGAATGGAAACCATTTACTCCTGAATTGTCAAAGTCTCTTCTTAAATCAAACACGTGTCCTACTGCCCTCTAAGTGGAACAGCCACACAGCTGCCGAGATCTGTCTTTTGCCTTCTTTGGACGCTGAGTGGAGCTGGAGTCCCTGTGCAGCACTAGCTTGTGTGGGAAGAAGAGGCAAGCTTAGTAAAGGCAAGCCAGAAACAGCACAGACAGACATTTATGTTTATTTATTTTAACAACTGACAGAGATAAATAGTCTCACTCTTAGCTATAAATTCCTTAAGCTTCTTGCCTTAAGTTCAAATTCAGATATAAATACTACCCACTGTTACTTATGTCAGCTCCTCTTTCGAAATCTGGATATGTTATGTCATGGGCAACAATTCTTTTCTTTGAGATAAGTAATATATGAAACAGCTCTCTTCTTTCATACCTAGGCTTATGTGGCCTGCTAGTGCTGCCTTCCAGTCTCATGAGGATGGGAATACAAGGACCATCATGGGACTCAAGACAAATACTTTGATCAGCATTTGATGGTAAGCCAGGATGAAGAGCCTTTAGTCTCCGCCTGTGAGGATAGGGTCATGGAACTCTGGGTGGGGACAGTGAGGGAATGAAAACAGGACAGACACACTGACACAAGTTCAGTACAGCGGGGTCACGTGGGGTCTGCTCCCACTCCTGCCACAGCCTGGAAGTCCAATGTGCTTTTTAGGTACAGTAGAGCACAAGGGTTGCCTTACTTAGCTCTGGTAGGTCTCTGTAGGTGGGCAGTCTCCGATCTGGGAGCAGCTGTTAGTCTTTGTATACACTGATCATAACACTCAGACTTAGATTCCCATGAAGATTTTTGCTATCTCTCTTCAGCGTGGCCCATGTGGGCAATGGCTTTGCCAAATGTTCCACGGGTCTGGGGCCTCAATATGGCCATGACTGTTTCAAAATACATTTAGTCAGGACTTCATTCATTGGTACTTCATTCACTCAGAGCTTCATCTGCTCCCTACAGTATCTGGCATGTCCATTGCCATTCCTAGTCCCCATTAACTTTCTGCTATAATGATTTATTCAGGGGGAGCAATGTGCCAAGATCACAGGCCATAAAGGTGTTATGGTTATCACATGCAAGCAAAATGTAGATGATAGGGCCCCCAGACCACTTTGATAGGGGAAGAAGATGGGCTGAGAAGTTGGTAAGAACTCTCAGCTTTAAAGCATTTCTCAGACAATGACACACATTGCAGTTGAGACTGTTTATCTTAAATCCATCTCATTTTTTAAGCCCTGACTACTTCCTCATTGTCATAAGTGTTCTGGAGCTGTGGATAAAGGAACATCTCAGCAAAAGTTCATTTGGGTCTTTCTTGCTATACAACAACTGAAAAAGATTTTTAAATGTCCATTAGCAGGAGGGCTGGTACAGTGGGGCCAGCACTCTATGCTCTTCTCTAACAGTGGCCAATGAAGCTTCCACATGACATGCCAAGTCCCAGAGTTACAGATGTAGTCATATTTTCAGTCCACAGGGGGTCCATTCAGATATCCACACAGATATCTGAGATCATCAACAAGATACAATGTCAAACGGTACTTGTAACAAAATGCCTAAGAGGTGACTGGTGAATGAGGAGCACACATAGCATGGATATGTTTCATAGAAGGATTACGTACCTCCCAAGATACTACAATATTTTATCAAACTTTTCAGAGTGATTTGTGCAGTGGAATTATGTGTTACATTTTAAATAATTGTCCTGCCTATGGGTTTAATAAAAGCTGATTGGCCAAAAGGCAGACAGAAAGTATGGGTGGGGCTACCAGGCTAAGAAAACTCTGAGTACAGGAAGAACAGAGACAGACACAAGAGTCGCTGGAACTGCCAGGAAATGCAGAGGAAATTCTGCTCTGAGGAAAGGTGCCAAGCTGCATGGCTGAACAAGAAGGGTTGAGATGAGATGAAGGAGTTAGCAAATTATATGCCTGGGCCCTAGGTCAACCAGCAGAAAAACAATATAAGCCTGTGTGTAATTATTTGAGGCTAAGTGGGGCTGAGAGTGGGACCAAACCTCTGTTTCAGGCCCGGAAAGTCCAGGCCAGAACCACTTACAACAGATATGAGACTTAAAACTAGAAAATGAGTTCTGACACTCTGCAGTTTCAGGTTCTAGGTAATGGTTGGTTATTGAAACCATGTAAGGACAAACCAGGATGAAGGAACACTCTGGTTGGCTCTCTCAGGAAGTGAGCAAGTAAGGACAGACTACACGGGAGTGGGAGTGTGGAAGAAAATACCTTCATCTCACTGGGTCAGTGGCATATTAAAGAATTTTTTTTCTCCCCTCCAATAGGTGAGGACACAGAATTCATCTTTTCTAGGATATAAAGAGATAAACCACTCTCCTGGAACTGGGTAGCATCCATTACCTAACCCTGACCTCTTATTCCCCTGACTCCACCCTTAAGAACCATGAGTGGTAAATTTTTTTTGTCTATTTTGTCTAAGTTCCAGCCTAAGATACTTCATTGTTGTAACAACAGTGGACTGAGACACTCACCTCTTAATTTCTTCAGTCCAATTTTAAGCATCATGTTTAGTATCTGAGAGTCTTTTAGAGGTCAGGAATATAAATTAATCAATGAGTATTGCATATGGAGTTCCCATAAAGACATCAGCCTTCTATTCAAATCAAAATTGGCCTAAACTTTGCCCAACATACTAATTAGAACATACTTTATTCCATCTCATAGCTAGGAAATTAGGATCCCTATAGTAGATCCCAGAACTTCTAGTAGTTTCTGGCAGTGCTCCTTTGGGTAGCTCCCCAGTGCACCTATGGGCAAAGCTAAAGACCTGAGCAGCAGAACTACATTCAACAGCCACCTCTTAGACCTGCTCTGAACTCACACACATGTAATTCTCTATTGTGGACACAAGACACCAAACAATTCTCAAGAGGGCATGAATGCATCAGCAGTGCCAGCAAACTGAGGATCAGCAGGAAGAGGAGTGACCAACCCAGGACCCACATGTTCTCTGTTCTTATGACTACAATCTAAGAACTGATTGTCAGCACACCAAAACCAATTAGTACCAAAGGCTGGGAAAAACAAGTTCCCACAGAGGTGGACAGGAAAGATTTTAATCTGCATGTCCACATTTCTAGTGGAGCCTAACAGCTAGCTATAAAGAAAACATTGTCATTGAATACAGAACACACAGGTGAGTACTTTAGGAACTTAGCAGTGTCAAAGTAGATCAATTCTACTTTATAGGGCCATCTCTAGATGAGCATACAAGTAGGAGGACTTGGTATGCCCAGAGGCAAGTGATATCTGTAAGCCTGGCCTGTGTTGAGCAAAGCCAGGATCAGAAAGCAGGTTTTAAGTTAAGTGAGGAACTGGAAACATGGCTTTTCCTTGTTTATATTTTAGTAAACTGGCTCCTTATTCTACACTAAACCTAAGAGAAGGTAATTGTTTCACAAATATAATTAAAAATTTCAAACAATGATTTTTTATTTTTAAATGTTGGGTACAAAAAGCAAGTACAGAGAACCTGCTGGAAAGACTTGTATAACACTGAGCTTGAAGTGGGAAAGTTAGATAAAATTGTCGGTTAAAAACAATTTAAAATATATTAAAAATACTTTAGATAGAAATAAAAATGTTGCATGAGTAAATATTTACTTCTGCCACATATACATACATACATACAAACATACATACGCACACAAACATATATGCTTATATGAGGGGGGAAATAATGGGTATGTGTGGTTCTATCCACACATTTACACTTTTTTTTTTAAGATTGCTACACATATATTTTCTTTGTGTTCATCTTTCCCTCTGAATTTTTTTTTCCATCCCTGTATATCCTTATTCAAGGTCTCTTCCCCCTCCCAACACATCTGGTCATTTTTCTTCTCTGCAACTCCCCATCCCCTCCCTGGGCAGGGAGCAGACAGTCCTATGGTCCCACTGACCCAATAATGCTTAGATCAG